>PVJA010010702.1:0-56679 GCA_004027025.1 Myocastor coypus
TTTTTTTTTTTTTTTTTTTTTTTTTTTTTTTTTTAAAGCCTTGCTAAGGAAAGGAATGGTTTCTTTCACTGAGTTGAGAGAAAGCTGTCACTCATTTCTAAGGGGGCAGCTTGACACTAACACTTGAGTTGGCTGCCTTGTACAATACAGAAAGTTTGCTCCTACAGCCTGGGATATTTCTGGTATAGTCCCCTCTTTCCATGATTCTACTTACTCTCATGTTCAACTGCAGTCCAAAAATATTAAATGGCAAATTCTAGAAATAATACTTTTTAGACTGCATGCTATCCTGAACAATGTGAAATCTCATGCCATCTTACTTCATCCTCCTTCCTGCCCGGGGTGTGACACATCCCTGTGCCTGGTAATATGCATACTTCATACAATACCCACCCTGAGTCCTTTAGTGGCCACCTTTATTTTTAGGTAAGACTATCCTGGGATCACAGTGTTGGTGTTCACTTAGATAACCTTTATTTTACTTAGTAATGACCCCAGAGAGCAAAAGCAGTGATGTTGGCAGGTCAGATAGGCCTAGGAAATACCATAAAGTACTTCTCAGTAAGATTTTGAGACTTATTTACATATTGTTAATTTCTTACTGTGTCTGAACATAGAACAAAGCTAAAACGGTTTGTCCTTAAAAAAAATTATGACTTATAAATGAATTCCCAAGAACCGAAAGACATGTTTCAAGTATTTCCTGGGACAATCATAAGCTACAGTACATTGAGGCTAAAAAGTTTAAAAAATAACATTAGGAATTTCTACTTGTATTCTTTCAGAACTGTAGCATAGGAAAAAAATGTGTGCAATAAGGTGCAACTAGAGAAAGAAAAGACAGGTAAGAAAATGCATTACCTTTCTCTTTAAAGTGGGCTTGGTAAGAATTGGTGGTGAGTTTGACCGTGGACTCTCTGGTTCTTCCTCCTCCTCACTACTCTCACTGAAGCCCCGAAGGACTGCTCTGTCACCGTCACTGTAGCAGCGCTGCAGTCTGTCATTTCCTTCTGGTAATCTGCACTTTAAAACTTCAGGGCTTTTCTTTAGCTGTCCCCGCCATAGCTCAGCCCCCTCACTCAATCTTCTTTTGGGAATGTCTGGCTTTCCTTCCTGGCTTGGTTGTTCCTGAGAGGCTGTCAATTGTTCTTCACTCTCAGCATACTGTTCTTGAGAGGCTTCTGATTTTTCCTCACATTCTCCATACTGCTCTTGGGGAGCTGATGAAGGCTCTTCCAAGAGCAATTTAGACTCTTTATCACCAAACCGGTCTTGGGACTTTCTACTCTTCCTCCCCCAGCGACCCCGCCGAGAGGGCTGGCTATTTGCAGAAAGGCTGTCTCTGGGAAGGACTTGTTTGTTCAAACATGTAGAACCAGCAGGAACTATAACTTCTGGTTTCTTTTCACTTTCTACTGAATAAGAATCTTGTTCTTTGTTTTCCCGAGACACTGTGTTTGCCACCTGATTTTAAAAAATGAAATAATGTTGCTTAATTTTATAGCCCTGTTTGGTTATATCTACATATTTTACTCTTTTAAATATAGAATGAGATAACAAATCAGAGCTTACAAGGGAAATGATTAGTTACTCAATAGCTAACATAAACATTTCCTAAGTGGTAGGCAATATTTACATGTACTATTTACTACTTAAGTACTATTCATTCTCAGCTGTGAAGTACTGACATATTTCCATCTGAAAAATGAGGTAATGAAGCACAAAAAAAGCCCTGTTACTTCCTACAACATATGGTAGTGAATTAAGAAACTATAACATGAACCTATGGGGTCTGACTCTGGAGTGTGTGTTCTTTAACTAGTATGAAATACCACCCTAATAGACGAAGTGAGTGACTTGCATAAATGGTAGCTGAGATTGTTTCATGAAACTTTTCAGAAATAAAAATTTATCAGCATGGAAGAATAGGCTCTCACAGCATGGACATGAGGAAGAAGACATTGGGAAGATATGAAAAAAATCTGAAATTACTAATTCTAATATTTAGTTCCATTTTCACTATTAAATTACACTAAAAACTCAACAGGTTTATGTTTATCAAAGGAGGAAAAAAGGATGAGTATTTTGCTTTTTTAAAAAAATGGATAAAAGCAAGAAAGTGTTATACCACATTAAAAAAAAATGTTGAAAACTATGCCATCAACCTTTCAATGAAAGATGTCATAGTATCCACTGAACTTTTTAGTGCTCTGCTGAAAATATACACATTTATATTGTTTCCTTAAGAACACTCTATTTTAAAGAACATGCATTTTCATTTTATTCTAACTGTCACAGATCATTGGAGATTCCTCAATTACCATACATCTTAAAATTTAATTACCAAAGTGTCTAGAAGTTCCCTACTGAAGTTTTAGTCATAATTAACACAGTGTAAGAAATTTGATGTGCTTAGAAACTACACAAAAGCCAGTCTGCTTGAAATTTCTCTCACTGAAGTAAGTTCTAAAATTCTATTATGAATTTACTGTTAGTCAAATATCATAATAGATACTATAATTGCTAATAAAAACCAAAACAATATCTACTGTCATAAAAAACAGACTATCCATGCCCTTACATTAGTCTCAAGATCTCTTTCCTGACACTGTGGCTCTTCGTTCTCTTCCTCATCAGCTTCTTCTTCATCTTCTGAGACAACTGAGTTGGAGACTATAACAGGAGTCCAGCGTAAACACTCTGGATCTACATCTACAGGCCGAAGATTCAGCTGAAGCTTTGCCATATGATCTTGGATAAGTTTTTCCCGGCGAATAATCACAAATCTAAAACCAGAGAGAAGTTTATAGCAATCAACAATGTACGAAGTACACCAAAAACATACAGATACAACCTAGGGAAAATCCTGGAGATGATGAAGATGATGCTTTGCAAACAGGCCACTTGGGAAGATGAGATAGGAAGTATGTTATTAGTGAGGAGATAGCTAAGAAGTATGAAGCTGGATAAAAACCACTGTAGCATTGGAGTACTATAGCACTAGTTAGCACTGTCTAACCATTTATTGCCTCAACTTCCTACATGTGCTATTTCTCCTGCTCCTTGAAGCTTTCCTGTTCTCTAGCTCAAATGTCTGTTTCCTTTGTGATGTTTTTTTGACTACTTCAGGTAAGAACAATTGCCCTTCTTGATATTCATTTCACTTTGTATTACATATATGGAAATTAATCATGGAGATACTTCACTTAATGATATTGTTTCTAGATTGTTAATTCTTATAAAATGAACTCCCATTACTGGAGGATAAAAGAGCCTGTGGTTTAGGTCCAAAAGTTAGGAAGAAGAAAACCAATGTAAACATAAATACGGCCATTAGGATAAAATACATAGAAATAAAAACAATGTCTCAATACCATCAAATATACTACATATATTAATTACCACCATTTCTCAATCAGGCTACCTAGCCCAAAATCTTCACAGGAGTGACTTTCTAATAGTGGGCAGAGGGAGGTGATACTCACTGGTCACTACGGAAGTCCAGCATTCGCAGGTGGTGCAGTGTAGAGGTGATGTCTTGAGGGCAGATCCCAGTTAGCTTACTCAGCTTTTTGATGCTAATCTGCCTGTCATTTTGGTGATGAAGGCACTCCAGTATCACACTTTTCCAGTAAGCCATGTAGGAGAGACGCCCAAGGTCTGAGAGTGGTTTCTCTGGAGATCCTGCCTGCCCTTCACGCTTTGATAACAAATAACCTAAGAAACCCCAGATCACAAAATGTTAGGGACTCTATAACAGTCCCATTCACCAAAATAATAAAGACCTTTTCCAAACCTAATCCAAGTATTACAAACACCATCAAAGGTAAATTCCTTTAAACATGGGGAACAAAATTACAAAACTAAAACTTTGTCTATAGTTAATAAATCACCTTGCTAAAATATTTAAGCTGTTACAGAAACAAGATTCCCATCAACAATTTGCACTAATAATGAGATCTTCAACAATAATCTTAGTTTCAATGTACTACAGGGACAAAAACCACTCCTGCAAGTTTTATTTGGACCACAAGATGGCAACTGCTGTAGCCGAATGATATGAAGAATGTCTTAGTTTCTGCCTAATTCTAAGATTACAGTTCTTTGGTGAGCTAACAGGAACAATTTCACACATCAACCAATACTCCTTAAAAATCCCTCTTCTAGAAAATGAGGCTGTCAGCAGAGTGTGCAAACATATGGTACATTACTCTGGCCTTTGTCCTATTGTATAACTTTCAAGAACTGGTAAGAAAGGGTGTTAAGATCCAAAAGAAAAGGACTGAAAACGGAAATGGCAGGACTGGCCAAATAGCTTGGCAGACTAAAGCACCTGTTGAGGTAGGCTCAGGGACAGAAGTTCATCTCTGCCATGCTTTGCTGTGCCAGCCAGCCCTGCCCCTGGGGCGTGCTGAGATGGTGACTGAGACTGGGCATGGTGGTACACAAACCTATAAGCCCTGCACTTAGGAAGCTGAAAAAAGGATTGCTATGAGTCTGATCTTTGTAATGAGACCTTATAAAACCTGAACTAAATACCTTAAAAAATTTAAAAAAGAAAATGGAGATGGCAGAAGAGATACAGCTGTTTTGTCATTTAAGGAAATTTAAAAGCAGTTTCACAATGGTAATCTGGAAAAATCATCTATACCAGGAAAAGTAAACTGTAATCATATAGAAAAATGTCTATCTCAAAATCACTATAAATAAAACAAAATATCATTAATCACCATGCATAGAACATTTTCCCTAATGAAGCTACATAGTAGTATTTAACATGCCAATCATCAGTCTTATTTCAAAGCAATATATTAAAGTCCCATCTCCTACTGCTAATTCAAAAAGGACAAGAAAATCAATAATACATACTTCTAATAAAATATAGTAGTTGAAAACCAAGTAAAACAAGTTTAACTTAACTGTCTTACTCAGAACTTCAATTCTCAAGAAATGAATCAAAATCCTTAGTTTTAACCATAGACATAATGATCATATTTACTAAAAACACTTAACTTTCCTAGCAAGTTTACCTACATGTGGAAAAAGATGTAAGTTTTACAATAACCTCTTTAAAGCTGGTAGCTTATACTTCCTAATTCAGACTAAATGATATCCCATTTAATTCACTGTTTTAGGAAATTAAAAGTTGTGTTGGATATTTTGAACCACTAGGTAAAGACTATTACTGAAAGGACACAAATATTCTCAGGTTAATAAAAATAGGATGGACGCTGTGTATTTCTAACACTGATTTCAGTAGCTATGCAATGTTTTCAAAATCATGTCAATACAATCATATTAAAACCAACTTCAATTATAAATTAACAGTTGCAAATTAAAGTTATTTGTTACAGATCACACAAAATTGCATTCAATATTAGTTATTTAAAACTCTATCCAATCAAAGGAAAAATAACTTGTGATTTTAAGTTTTAAAGACCTATAGAATCACGATAAGAGATACCAGAAGCCAATATGTTATCTACAAATTTTTGAAAATATATACCCAAAAGGTTCACAGAAGAGAAAATGAGAAGATATATTAATATAATCCTTACTGAAATCAATAAGGAACCTGCCATAGCCCTTGCGCTGGTACTGGGGAAGAATCATTATGCAGGAAACATTGTACTTCTGTTGGCAGTGCTTTTCCTGGTGGAGAAAACGGAAGTCAAGTTTTTAAATGGTAAGCTTGCAAAACTAAGTAGTAAAGCTAATTATTAAGAAACAAAGACTAATAGCCAAAACCACAGCCCATGGCCTCTGGGAATGGGAAGTGGGGAATAAGAAAAAACACACCAGTGGGAGAGGACATAACAATGTCAATTCTCCACTATCATTCACAAAGCAATCATCCTGGGGGAGTAAAAATGTAAGATAAAATGACACCATCACATAACAATGCAACTCAAAATCAGTATGTCAATGCTTCTCATCAGCAGAGGAATTTGAGATCCACATAGTTGCATGCTTACAGTGAATAAATGCAGCACTCAAGAAAGGAGAAGATTCATCAACTATTTTAAAGTTTATTACCTTCCTTGGTGCTACCTAGGCAGCTTCACTCTCAATTTGTTATGCTTTACCCAAGATGATCCATGAATATGAGATACAAATGCCTTTTTTTTAGGTCAGTCACATTTTAAACCATATTTTGTTGGTGAAGTAGTCCTTAAAGAACTCATATAAAGCTAGCGCTGTCCACCAATTGCTCTATAAAAATTAATATTTTACTATTGGCTTGCTTAAAATAAAAGTGTATCTTTTACGTTATTCAAATAGAAACATTTTCCCCCAAGGGAACAGAAGAGGGAGGAAGAAAATATTTGGTGACAAAAATGGTCTCTAACTCTTACTAAAGTCTAGTAAGAGTTTAGTAGGTCTAAATATTCAAATTAGGAAGAGATTTAAGCTGAGAAAGAACTCAGAAGTAATGACTCTGTTTATTTCACAAGTTCTATTCTCATTATGGGAATAGAAGTCATTTTAAAACTTCCCTCTTGAGTATTCCTGGCAGTTCATGTTCCTAAGAGAAAATAGGTTGTTGAATGTTACTAGGCACCTGCTAAACAACAGGTAAATTTCTGAATGTTCTATTTCCTTTTCCAAAAGGCTAAATGACACCAGTATTATTTCCTGTTGAGAACCAACAAAAACCACTTCAAATTTCCAGGTGAATTTAAACATTTTAAACTGACATACTTACTTTAGAAAAGTAGCCAACAAGGTGGCAGCCCTTGACATCATTCTGTGTTAGTACATAAAAAAGAAATGGTTCCACATCATAATAGAGTGTTTTGTGGTCAAGAAACAACTTTGCCAAGAGACAGAGGTTTTGACAATAAATGGTACTCACATTCCCATCAACCTAAATGGGACACAAAAAAACAAGAGGTCAGTAGAATGTCCCTTAGTTCTACAACAATACCCATCTCTAAGTATCTGTAGTCTAACCTAAAAGATGTCAGTGATCAGAACACACTAGAATTTAGAAGTTCTCCTCTAAAATGGCAGATATCATAGTGCCTGCCATTTTAAAAATCAAATATATATTATATCTCAAAAAAGCAGGAATCGCTAAATGAGGAAGTGATCCGATTTTAAAATTACATATTTTACTTTTATAAAAAAGATCAACTGTAGGACCACTTCTGACATCAAGCTTAATTTTCTGAAGTACTTAATTGAATTAAGGATTTTTAAAATGTAATCTTTTTAAATATATTCATTAGGTAAAACATGATATAAGTACCTGTACCAGCAGCCTGAAGCAACATGATCTGACTACCACAATCTGATATACTCTATATTAATCTACACAAGCATGTATTATTGCTATTCAGAGACACCACATAAGTTCCCATGAACCTGGCAAATGAAACCCAGGCTGGCCCACATCAGGAGCACTACATTCTATTAATCTCAACATTTCTGTGTTCTGTGTGTGTGCCTGTGTCTGATATAGGGTTTCATTATGCAGTTCAGGTTGGCCTCTAGCTCACAGCAATCCTCCTACCTCAGCCTCCTATGCCTCCACCATACCTGGGCATTTCCTATGTTCTTGAGCAAGTTCACTCTTATAATGTGGTGATGAGTGCCCACATTAGTGCCCAAGACATTATATGAGATGCTAACTGAACTCCTCAATTAATCTAAATATAAAATAGTTAATATGACTTCTTTAAAACATACACCAATGTATGATTAGAAACAATTCACTTTTGAAAGTCCTGAAAAAGCACTGTGTAGTATACCTTACATTCCCTTACTATCAAAGTGAAGAACTCCTCTACTAATCATCTAAAATAAAGTCTTAGTGAAGACCAAGAAAGTAAGAGGCTGAGCAGATCCAATCTAAAATCCTATCACTACATTAATAAGACTAATGTAACAAACTACAAAACTGAAGATAAAAGAAAAAAACAGCCCACATGCATTACTATTAATGGCAACACAAAACCACAGACATAAGCATGACACCAAGATTTACTAATGCTACTGAATTTATCTCTATTCCTTTTAAGTCATAGAAATCCTTTCATTGAAAGGCCATATTATGTAATTTTAAATGATACATTTTTATATCATTTCAACAGATGTAGAATTGGTTGGCCAAATGTCAAATGGAGTATTAGATATAATAATTAGCAGTACTTTTCCCCCTTTAAGGTACTTAAAAATAATAAGACATAATAACTTATGTTTCTGTTTTTTTTTGGTGGGACCAGGGTTCAAACTCACGACCTTACACTTGCCCAGCAGGCACTTGTGCCTCGGAGCTATCTCCCCAGCCCCTTATGTTTTTGATTCAATGAAATACAGAATAATTTATTCTGAGGCCAAGCTGGTGAACTGGGTACTATCTGGTCTGCCCTAACCCAGCTTCTCATGTAATTAAAGTATCTGATTAAGGAGTGAACAACAGCAAAACATTTTCCACAATATCATGTACAACTATACCCAGCACAGATGGTACTGCTGTTGAAACAAATAGGAAGACAAGTACTAAACATCTACCTTACCTCAAAGACAGAAATATTATTCTTTCGGTAAATCTCATTGGCAGGAGGATGGAACCAACCACATTTCTTCATGTGTTGCTGTAGAATAGTTCTACTTTTCATATATTTTAGACAGAACTCACAAAGATACAATTTAGGCAGCCTGTAAATAATAATTTCAAAATAGGGCTTTATATTTTATAGCTCTTGAAACGTTCACAACTTTAGTTCTGTCTTTCATTACCCAAGTTAGAAAGGTAGGGAATATGTTAGCATGTCCATTAATCAATAAATGAAAGAATAAAAACTTAGATAGTAGTGGCCAATTGACAGTAAGGCGCAAAGACAACTAGTTTAGTTTTCTTCCTGTTAGGCTAATTTTTTTTAAGTTACCTGATCTACAGACATGAAAATCTTACATTCTTAACCCCTTGATAATCTCTAAAAGGCAAAATAAAGTTTATCCTTCTTTTTTATTTTTATTTTTTTGAAGTTTACCTTTTTAACACACAAATAAATGAAGACCATTTTACTGAGCTATATATTCTTTCCTCTTTTGCAGTTTATTTTCTCATTCACCCATTAATTTTGGGAAAAAAATTATCTCTTGAACACTTAGTAGGCTCTTTTTTAGGTATATGTATAGTGCTTAGAAAAATGGACAGATAGTGTATTATTTTAAAAACTGCAAATTTTTAAGTATGAAATTATAATACTGTATATATTTTTGCAAGTGAAGACATATGAACTGCCTCATTTTTACCCCTGAAGTTCTGGCTTTCTCCTTGTGTCATCACATGAAACTAAGTCAAAACAACAAGTGAAACACAGGCTCAAATTATTCTCTCAGATATTCTCAATGTTAATGTATATTTTTTCAATAGTCTTGGTATTTCAGTAATAGTTTATCCAAACTTTATCTTGATATGGTAATATCCCTTTTTATGAGGAGCTTGGCAATAAAATTAAGTGGTGAGATCAGTTCCTAAGCTAGTGGAAGGAACATAACCTAAATTAAAAATTGGTGACTTCCATATTTATTTTAGCCTGAATTCTTAACATGCAAGGCTCTTCTGTTGTAAAAAACAATGTATCTGGACCACAAATCTGGTTTTTCTACATCTTGACTTGGTGTTGTATGCCTTCAGAATCTGAGATCTGATATCATTTGAACTATATACTTACTGGATGGCAAAATGACATAATATGTAATTCAAACAAAGTACTATGTCTTGTCTCATGTAAGTATTGAGATGGAAGAAAATTTCAAGAAATCTCATTAATTTGGGCTGATATCAGTTTAGACAGTAATAATTAAGATTACAGTAGAACTAAAAATACTTGCTAAGCAATTAGGATACATAAAAATATTTAATTTATTAAAGTGTAAAGACTATATTTTCTTTTGAGACAGGGTCTCGCTATGCAGTTGAGGCTGGCCTTGAGCTCACACCGATCCTCCTGCCTCAGCCTCCCGAGTGCTGGGATTACAGGCATGTGCCCCCACGCCCGTCTGACAACTATATTTTCAAGTTGCCATTTTGAAGGCAGCTTTTGCAGTGCTATTGTAATTTCTTTGAAAACATCTAACATTCTACTAACACTCTTCCCAAAGTTTTTATGGAATACCAGTCTTATAGGTCAATAATGTTCATTATTGTTTTCCAAAATCTCTAACACTAGGTATACCAACAAAACCTGAGAGCATAACTATTATTATAAAACTCACTTCAAAAATATTGAGAGAAACAAATGAATGACAAAGTTAAGAAGAGGAGCAAAAGCAAGGAAAAGAATTATGTCCTAGACAATTTTGCTTTCATTCTTTGAATACTGCTTCAAACACTACTACTAAGAGAAGGAATGGCCCCAGATGTACATTCTGTCACCTAATGTGGGAATTAAATGTATTAACTGAAGTCTTAAGATAACTTATAACTGCCATCTGTCTTCCTGAATACATGGAATTTGAGTAATTGCTTCTTAAAAGGAAGGTCAAAGAATGGCTCTCTCTTTCATGAATTTCTACTACTTACTTTTGTTTACCTATGCTAGATTCTCAATAAATAATTTTAAACTGTCGCAATATGAAGACACCAGAAGTAGCAGTACTTGAGTAGAGATCTGATTTGAAGAATAAATGCTAAATTTTCTAAAATGTGAGTCTGATATTCCAAAACACAATCATGTGCTTTTTTAAATTATCCAGAAAGAAAAATGACAGAAAAAAAAAATAAAGGCTAACTTTTCAGGTTGGCAATGATAAACTTAACTTTATCTGTCAATTTAAATAATCAATACTCAAAACATTTGAAAAAGTATAATTTAACTTTATCTGTCAATTTAAATAATCAATACTCAAAACATTTGAAAAAGTATAATTTATTGCCTCTGGTCTGAGGGGAAATTTTTTTTTTTTAAATGTATTTAGTACCAGCTGGGTGTGGTGGTGCACGCCTGTAATCCCAGCACTCAGGAGGCTGAGGCAGGATAGGTGCGAGTTCGAGACCAGCCTGGGCTACAAAAGTGAGCTCGAGGACAGCCTGAACTGCATAGTGAGACCCTGTCTGAAAAAGACAAAAAAAAAAAAAAAAAAAAAAAAAAAAAAAAAAAAAAAAAAAAAAAAAAAAAAAAAAAAAAAAAAAAAAAAAAAAAAAAAAAAAAAAAAAAAAAAAAAAAAAAAAAAAAAAAAAAAAAAAAAAAAAAAAGTATTTAGTACCGAGTCTACAGGGTCTCACTACACAGCTGGGACTTGTAGTCATCCTATTTTCAGCCTCCCAAGCACTGGGATTACAGTTGCATGCCACCACATCCAGTCTGAATTGCTGACTCAGTGTGCCCTAGGGGGCGGGGCCAGCATGGCATTGAGAGATGAACCCTAACCCATGTCTGCCTAAGCAGGTGCTTCAGTCCACTGAGCTATCTGGCTGGCCCAGATCATTTGTTTTCTAAAGTTCTACTGATAATCAAAGTTACTTCTCTGAGAAATTTATTGCCAAGTCTTAGCTAGTAAACAATGAGTCCATGACATTATCTTAGGATATAGCACATTTTATTAATAATAAAAAACTTTAGTGAACCAACCTTATTGCATGAAAAACAATAAAGAATAAGCATTATAGTCTACTTTATTGCAATCCATTTCTTGCTGTAAACATTTTAAAACTTCCTAACTTTCATTAGAGCCAAGCCCGCTGGGATTACACAGTTAATCTGAAGAAAATAATCTGGAAAAAAAACAGGGAGAAAACGTTTCTTTTTTTAAAAAAAAAAAAAATCTTTTATTTATTTGGTACAGGGTCTTGCTATGCAGCTCAGATTCATAGTGATCCTCCTGTGTCTCAGCCTCCTGTGCTGGGATTCCAGGTATGTGCCACTAGGCCCAGTTTTGGTGGCTGGATCAGCTTGGGGCTAGCATGGCATGTGGTACCAGGGATTGAACCTGGTTCCTTGTACTTGCCAGGCAGGCACTTAGACTGCTGAGCTATCTCCCCCACCCTGAAAAGTTTCTTAAAGAAAAATAGCTGCAGTTCTCTCAATGAAAAGGAATACACACAGGGAAATGCAGTTATAGAGATGAAACTTCCAGCCCTAGAGTTTCCTGGGGGCTGCTTCAGTGATCTTTCTGATATATCTAGGTCTTGAGTTTACCTGATTAGCTGCATCCATACTTATAGTTTGCTTTAGTTACCTGTATGCTGACATCCCAGACTGTCACATCAGGCATTGGGGTACAGCATGTGTAATTCCTTTATTTCTAGAATGATCAAGTATTTTCCCTATGAGTTTTTATCATATCTCTAACTTTTAAACATGATCTAAGACAGTAGTAATGTGTGTAGCCTTTATAATAGGTTAAGTTGTACTCACATGTTGATATAAAACATTCTTTTAAATAGTCCTTAAATCAAAGACTTAGACTGAGTCAGCTTACTTGAGATCCACATGCTATAAGCAGTAGCATAAGTGCAGTTGTTAAATGCTAAGGCTATGTAGAATGGGAATGAGCTTAAATCTTAAGTTCTGCTTCTTATGAGCTATTTTGTCTTGAATGTGTTTGGGCTGGGCTTGGGTCTGTAAAATAACTCTTTCTGATATGCTCGAGTACAATACCAAGTTCAACGAGTAATAATTATATTTGCTACTACTTATGATTTAAAAAAACTCATCCATTTTACTTCATTATCCTTTTTTGGGGTGTGTAGGGTCTCACTACTAGATCAAACTCATAGTAATTCACCTTTTTACAGACTCCCAAGAGCTGGGATTAAAGGCACGTGTCACATATCCAGTCTCAATCCCTGGTCCTTGTGCCTGCTTGCAGGAGCTTTAAACTGCTGAACTATTTGGCCAGCCCTACTTCATTATCCTGTGGCAAAAGACATTAAGGATTCTGTTTTGTTTCTTCTTCAGCAATTGGGATGTCAAACCTTGTTCTAGTAACAACTTTGTAATTTAAGCAACAGATCAAGTCAAGAAGAGAACAAAAAGGTAAGGCAATTTCCTAGGCTACCCTATTACTCTGTTTCTTCAAGACTTAACATACACATATAGTAAAGAAGTTATAATGAAAAAAAAAAACAAAAACCTGTAAGCAGCTCAGGAGTGGGAATGTTATGGCTCATATCTAGATGTTTCTCCAAAGCCTCATGCACTTGTAGGGCTATGGGGAACTGACTGGATTATGGACTGTGATGCCTATGACTGGCTTAGTTCACTAATGGATTTATAGCTGACTATGTGAAGCTGATGGGAAGAGGTGGGTCACTGTGCCATTATGGGCGTGGCCTAGGAGAATATACATATATATAAATTACCCTTCCTCCTCTGTGGATCCTTTGCTATACCATGAGTTTGTTCTCCTCTGCCATGTCACCCTGCTTTGGAGCCAGTGGGCTATGGACCGAAATCTCTATAGACTGTTGGCCAAAATAAACCTTTCTTCCTTTAACTTGTGGATGTAGGGCATTATACCTCTGGAGTATCCTATGATGACAGTTTCTCTCATTTTCAACACATTTAAGACATGTTTTTAACAGTAGGATTCTCTGAACTTTTCTCTGCTATAAGCAACACAAGGTGGTGGCAGAAAAACTTAGGTAAAATCTGTAGAAGGTGGTGCGTGTGTGTGTAATCCCAGCACTCTAAGAAGCTGATCCAGGTTCAAGCCCAGTCTAGACAACTTAGACCTTACCTCAAAATAAAACAAGGGCTAGAGATGCATATCAGTGCAAAGCCTCAGAGTTCAACCTTTAGTTCCAAAACAACAAAGATGAACAACAGAACTACTATATTCTTTATTGTCTGAGACTTTTACTTACTATACAATATACATACAAATATAAATGTTTAGATGTTATGGGACATGCCCTAAAGCATAGTTTTATTTCCCAAAAGCTTTTTCTTATTTTCTTTTTTTGTTTGTTTGTTTTTTGTTTGCCCCAAATGCCTGTTTATACATACTTTGGTATTTGAAACTTTTAAAAAAGGGATTAAAACATTTAAGAGTAATAATGCAATTTAGAGGTAATTCAGTGCTGCATCAAAAATACTAATAAGATTAAGAGTACAGACATTATTTGGAAATTATAAGCTCTCTAAATATTTTAGTCAATTCAAGTTTAACATAATTCAGAAACCAAACAGCCCAAGATCATTTGAATATATAGTTTCATACTATATATATATGAATGAAAAACTTAACATCTCATGACTAAAGGCACTATTAATTATCAAATATTTTCTAATAGAAAAAAATTTTTAAAAATCACAGTGGAGAAAGAAACACAGATGTCTAAAATCCTGCTTGAAGGAAGTTGATCATTTTAGTGCCTATCCTAATTCTCTCTTGTATTTAATTTTTATTATTTTTTTTGCTGGTAATGTTTATTATTTCAATGATAGCCACTTCGTTCATATCTACTTCTAATTGACAAATGCCAAAAAAAAAAAAGTAATTTTAATCAATTCTTTCAGTACCTTAAAAGATAAAGGGCTCATGGTTTTACACTCATCATCCTTTTTTTTTTTTTTTTTTTTTGTAGAACTAGGATTGAACTCAGGCCCTTGTGCTTGCCAGGCAAGCACTTATTCTCCCCAGCCCCTCATCATCCTCTGAAAAGCAGACACTGAGAGTGGTTATTTCCATTCTCTTAAGTAGAAGAGTCCTGAGGCTGGGTTTCAATCTGTCTGTAGGAAAATCCTGGAAGCAACATGTTAAACAAGCTTTCTTCTTCAAGCCCACTACTTTTGTGATGAGGAAAGCATGCAAAAAAAAAAAAAAAAAAAAAAAAAAAATCACTTAAATTTGACAAAGAAATGAATTCCTCAGTGTATTATTTTGATCTAAAGAGGTTTTCCAAACTCCAGAGGAAGTAGTTACCTTGAATACCAGAGTTCTACAGGTAGTTGAGGAATCTGACTTATTTTATGTATGTACGTACATATGTATGTATGTATGTATATATATATGTATCCAACTTTCTCAGCTATCTCAGATTGTTTTATTCCATGATACAGAATACACCACAGTTTACTGATTAGTTTAGGAGTAACTGACCAGACTGTAAATGGTTCTTAAGAGGTTTTGTGAGCCCTAGTGTCAGTTCTCTGGAGTTTTGTTTTTTACCTCTTCATAGCTGTGACTTCTTCACTGAAGTAAGGGTCTGTAACAGCATTTTTGCACTTACTTTTCTAATTCTGCTACATACTTCAAAAGTGTAACAGAAACTTATTACATTGTAGGGAAAGAAAATGTTAACCTCTAGGTCTTTTAAAAAACTACATTAGCATGTTCCCAGCTTCTTAAAAACAATTTTCTTTATACTAAGAAGCACCAAATAAATGTTACAATTAATTGTGCTAGTATTTCAGATAGACAATGCTATTAAACAGGTAAAATGCATATATTTAACTCACAGGGAATCATACTTTGTTATCCTTACAACACTTGCTAAATGGGAAGCCTGAGACATAAGCAGCCCACAGATTAGAAAGCATTAATATGGCTGATGTACTTCAAATAATAAACTAGTATTTAACTTGTTCATTATGCCATATATGATCTCTTTTAATTTCAAGCTAATAGAAAAAGACAACTATGAAGCAAGTACTGTTAGTATCCTCACTTTACAGATGAGGAAACCTGAGATACACAGTAGCTAAGTAACTTCAAGGTTATGCTGGTTATTAACGTCAGAGCTAAGTCACACAACCTATTTAGCTCCACTAGAAAAGCTACCTCAGATTCGACCCAGCAACCACACCCAGTATGTAAGACTGCCTAGCGCCTGCCAGAAACTCATTTGACCCAGCAATCAAACCCTGGAAGTGATTAAGACCACCTAGGACCCGCCAGAAACTCTTTTGACCTAGCAACCAGGCCCAGTGTGTGAGTGAGACTGCTCTGGGCCCACCAGAAACTCATTACCCAGCAACAAAGCCCAGCATGTGAGTGGAACTTCATCCATCAGACAGACTCAGCATGGAAAACTGCTACAGAATTCCCTTGTAGAGAGACTCGAGACAAGACCCATTCTGCTGATCCAGGAGCAGAACATCTTGCTAGAGTGGCACAGCAGGTTCGCCTCCAAGGGCTTCAGCAAGAAGAAGTGGAGCTCAGCAGCCAATCCCAAGTCATACCCTCCTGGACGAGCTAGAACTTGGTACATCCAGATCTGGTGCTAAGGTAAGAACTATACTGAAACACTACATCAAAGGTCAGAAGGCAGGGCTATACAAAATGATAAAGCAAAGGAACAAAATGCACCCTCAGGCCCCATGCCCACCTCAAACAAATACAGGAGACAATAGCATAGAAGAAATGAGAAATCACACACCTAAAATCTCTGAAATAATAGCATCTGAAGTAAAGAAACAACTGCAGAAAGGTAGAGAGGAAATGAGATCAGAATTAATTTCTGAAGTAAAAAAAGAAATACTACCTATAACAAAGGTACTAAGTGCTTCTAAAGACACATAAAAGAATAGAAAAGTGATGTAATACTTAAATGAACAATGTAGGAAAGTAATAGAATGTATGAAGCAGATTCAAAGTGCTATACAGGAACTTAAAACCTCAATCACAAGCTGGCAAGACAGTTTCAATGCCAAGTAAAAACAGACTTTCAGACCATAAAGACACCATTGCAGCTAGTGAAAAGGTAAGAAAAGATCTCTTAAAAACAACTGGGATGCAAGAAAAAAATAATTCAACATCTGCAAGATGATGCAAAGATGAACAACGGAAGACTAGTAGGCATCAATGAGGAATGAGTCAATACAAATGATACAAAAAGTATATGGACAGAAGTACTATTTCCCCAAATATGGGAAAACAATTTGACATTCAGTAACTGAAGCATATAGAACTCAAAATGACATCAACCCAATTAAAACCACACCTAGACATATAATAACATAAAAGCTGCTAGAGAAAAGAAATATCACATTTAAAGGAAAACTCATCAGAATAATGGCAGATTGCTCTTTATAAACCATGAAGTCAAGAAGAGCATGCAGCAAAAAGTACTTCAATTTAAGTCTTCCAAGAAAACCAATTCCAGCCCAGATTGAGACACTCTGTAAAACTCTCTTTCAAGTTCAATGGAAAAGTAAAATACTTTTAGGACAAAGAACAACTAAAGAATTTCATGGTGACAAAGCCAATCCTGCACAGTTTACTAAGGGCAAACAATTAAACACAGGAGAAAAAGAGATATAAAAAAGCAGTGTTTTAACTATTCTGTTGTATATAGCAGCAGAATATGTCCATCAGCATATTCTACAAATGGACATCTCCTATACCTTATGGGTTATGATTCTGCCTGGTTCTACAGGGTGGATATCAAGAAAATGGCAGTAGCTCAGTCCCAAAGTGACACTTGGCCACCAGTAAGTGTCATGGACACTGTCTGTGTCCACGACATACTAGAACTTTGTGTGATATCCTATCCCCACACTGTTAGAAGTTCTGGTCATATATTTGCTATTCCAGGATTAATGTTATATTTTATTATTAGTAATTTGTGGGAACCTATTCTTAGTTGATATGTTTGTATATATTAACCAATTCAAATACTATGTGAGTACTCTGAATTGATTATAGATTTGTACATATGATACACAACATTCTGGCCTCTAAGTTGGAATCATGATTTGATTTGAATTTTAAAATATTGTTTAGGAATATTTCATTTAATTTTAATTAATATTTAGTCAATTTTCTGAATATTATTTAATTATACTTTTTGTTTTATGATTCACACTGTATCTCTGACTTACAACCTACTTATAAGACATGGTATGATATTTTCTCCTAGTATTAGAAACTTTAAAAAGAAAAATACACACACACGCACACACACGCACACGCGCACACACACACACGCGCACACACACACATGAGTTAGGATATGCAGCTACTTTGTCTTAGTTCATTGGGCATAAAAGTTTGTAGTAATATTGCTTAGAGAAGATATCAGGTCTACATCTTGTCCTCTCAATAACTACTAAGAAGACAACATTATGCATGGTATTAGTGCAACCATCGTACTAACTTGTTCTGAAATTGTGTCATTGCTATTTTGTCTTTTTTTCTCATTAAAGTGAATTTAAAAAAAATTTTTAAAAAGCTACCTCATCACAAAAAGCTGGATGGAGCATGACCAGTTTTTATACTTGGAAATCCAAGTTATTTATATATAAAATTATAGTAGCCTGATTGTCTATTCCTATACAAATACACTGTCCATTACATTTACTACATTTATATCAAAGGCTATTCAAGTGAAATTATATTAGTTATGCACCTTTTTTTTTAATCTTTATTGTAAAGAGTAAAGGCAAATTTCTCTTTCACCTTGAAAATATTTCTTTCACTTTGACCATATGTAACATTTTTGGTTTCTAAGTTTAAAGGGTTTCTGACAGCTGAGAAAAAAACGTAAAGCCAGCTGGGATTGAATGGCTGCAACGGAATGCTGCTGTGGATATTTAAAAGAGCCAGGGGGCTAGGGATGTAGATTAGCAGCATAATGCCTTTCTGGTAAGCTCAAAGCCCTGAGGTCTGATCTCTGATGCCAAAAAAATAAATGAATAAGTGATCCCAGTTTCTTTAAATGTAAAAAAATGAACTGGACTAAAACATCTTTAGATTCCTTCTATTTCTATATCACTATAAAACTAAAAACTAAACCAGAATTAAAACTAAATCAGAAAGTAAAGAATCTGTTGTAACATACCTTGAATATTCTTGAGGATATGGGGAGGAGTACCAGGTGTGAATTTCATACTTCCCAAACTCAATCACAGAGGGGCAACGAACTTGTGGATCAGGGGGACCAGTTACTCCAACTTTCTGTACAGTCAAGAGATATATCACAAAAGTTAGCTAAATTAGATACACATGACAAAGTAAGACAGGAATCTAAATAAATGCTGTCTTCTCATGATTCCGCATGCAGAGAAGGGTGAGGAACAAGCTAACAAGTTTTCAAATAAGTTGCATTATTCTTTAAATAGAACATTCAAATAAAGAATTAAGTTGCTAAAATAAATCTTAGGTCCAAATGTAGTCAGTGTCACTGCTTTTTTATGTTTAATAATATGACCACTTTCCTTAACTAAACTTACTCCCTTAATGATTTTTTAAAAAATTTTATTTATTTATTTTTTTCTTGTTTCAGAACCTTTGTTTGTTTATTCACTCATTTTTATGGCCGGCTCAGCCCTCCCCGAGGGCAGGGCTGGCGCAACATGTGGTGCCGGGGATCGAACCGCAGTCCCTGAAGCCGCCCAAGCTTTCCCAAGCAGGCACTTTAGACCACTGAGCCATCCTGCCGGGCCCCTCCCTTAATGATTTATTAAAAAAGAAATGGCTAGTATTTAAGGACATGAGATAAAGGACGGGTTGCCATCTACTTGTAACAGTGGAAATGACCTACTCGATAAGTAAGCACACATAAATAAGAATACTTTTTGATTAGAGACAGTAAATATCTAAGAATAGAAAAACAATGTCAAAAAGCAAGTAGCAAAAGTCTTTTACTCTGCACCTAAAATTCTTTTTATTAGTAACTGTAACATCTGGCAAAAGACAAGACTACAACTTTGCAGTATACAGGCTATTCCTTTTTTTCTATCTTCAGTTTATAATCTGAAGTCTCTATGGCTCCCTCATTCCTGCAATTATCTGAATAATAACATTATAAGTGACCTTTAAAGCCTCTATGGTTAGCTTTTATTTATTCTAGCAATTTAAATATAGGCAATTGCTGAAAAATATTCAGGTTTTAAAACATTAATTCAAGAGCAATCTGATTCGTTCTGCACCCAAAACAATAGATTCATCATGTATGTATGTGTATTTACCATGGACACTTTATCCTTCACTATTATGCCAAAAAGGATCACTGAGATTATGATACACTTATTGGAGATGAGATACAGATACAAACAAAACAGAACAAAAAAACCCCTCAAAGATCTTTATTTACAGATTTCATAAAAATTCACTTAGAAGAAATAAGCCTTTTTGTCACCTAAACTCATTGGAGAACACTCCATTGCCCTTTATAAAGGGCCAAGGGACTAATCTCAGGTTTCATGCTGTAATTCAGCCAACTGAGACCTTGGGCTCTTCTTCAAGATACCTCAAAACAAAAGGTAACCATGCTCTCTCAATTAGATAAACTGCACTGTTAACACAAACAAGGAATAGAACTCTTCCAAATGTCAAAATAGTATATAGTAATACACAAAATGAGGTTAAAATAAAGTTTCATTTCTCAAAAATAAAAATGACTATTTTTATAAAAAAGGTTTTTTACAATACTGTTTTTTAAACTACATTCCAGAATCAAGCAGGCAGGATCATTTCATTTATCTTCACAGCTCACAACAACGGCAGGAGCACAGGAAAATACCAGAAATCAAATCTAACTTCATAAGGCAAGGACCCCATCAGATCAGAGCACAGAAGCTGAAAATATGCACTTGCAGTGGCACTGCTGCCACTGCCGCTGCTGCCACCATCCCTGGCTGTCCCAGTGCTCACCAGTCACCTACCCGGTGCTCCTCCAGGCGAATGCCTGATGTGAAAGTGGATATCCAGTTCCAGTATAATTGTTTGCACATCACTGCAACTATGAGACTCTGAACACAACTGGATTTGTGGCAGACTCTGCCTCTGCCCACACCTACCCTTGAACACTATAAACACTCTTGCACATGCGCTCATGGGCACCCTCTACCACTCCCAATTCCCACTGGTACAAGCCTCCAGAGTGAAGGCACCTCCACCACTAACAAGACCTATGTTGACAAGGCTTGATACTGGGAAGAAGCCACTGCTGCATCCATCTCACCATTCACTAGCAAAACACCTGCCAAAATCAAACTGTCACATCTAAATTACAATGAGAACACCTTTGCAAGATCATTTAAAATTTTATTGAGAATACTGTTCTATTGAGCATGTGACTTTGCAAAGTGTTATCTAATATAATCAAGGGCATAAAATACATATTTTTAAAACAGGTTCTGCCATTCTATGACCACTTCCTCATCCTAGTATGGCAAAATCTTTGAAAGATAACACATACTCTAGGCCAGAATTGACTTTTTTTTTTGTTTGTTTGTTTTTTTGAGACAGGGTCTCACAAAAGTGGCCTTGAGCTCACTTTTGTAGCCCAGGCTGGTCTCAAACTCACACTGATTCTCCTGCCTCGGCCTCCCAAGTGCTGGGATTACAGGCATGTGCCACCACACCTGGCTCAGAATGGACTTTTTAATCTAAGATAACTATGGGAGGCATTAAATGCAACAGTAATTAGACTATTTAAAGAAAGCTTTAAATATGCTTATTTCTAAAAAATGAAACCTTTATTACTAGCACTTTATAAGAAAATACTACTATTCATCCACAAAAATTCAAATTCCATTAAATGTAGTTCCAATTTCTAATACAGGGAGACCACTCCTATATGAACATACTTCAACACTAGATCTTATACTAATAACACTTATATTTTGTGTATCCTTGCTATCTTTCCTTGTTACTTGACAGCTTCCCCTGGACCTACCTGTCATTTCCACTTTTCCTTATCAATAAAGAAGTATTACCAATATATATCAAAATGTGGGGAACAAGATGTTTTCTGGCACTGGAACATTTTTCCCATAAGGTCTACAGTAAGTAATTCTTGTCATCCGAGATTAAAAGTTACATGATGAAAGAGGTGCGTAAGAATTAGACACCATGCTAGATTATGAACCTTCATCCACTGTCGTTACACTGAAATACACAATCCATCCACCCAAAAAGGGGGAAAAGATGTCCATTTTAAAGATAAAAAAAACTCAAGAGAATTTAAGAAGGAAAAATACTAGGATAGAAATAGCATGAAACAAATACAAAAAAGAAAAAAAGGTGTAGATACAAGCCCTCAACTAGTAAATATTCTGAATTTGAAAAGTCTGTATATTTTTTCAAAATTAGAATTTTAGGCTTTCCTAAAAAGAAAAATTACCAATCTACCATCTCTTATTCAAAACCCTTAGGACAGGTTTTGAAAATCTGAGCTTTTTTAATTTTAGAAAAATATTACATTATATATACACATATTAAATGCCCAGTCCCATTAGGATTTGGGGCAACATCCCACAATCAGACATATTAAATTTTGTTTAGAAAAAAATAGTAAGTCCTGACTTAGGAACATTCGAGTTGGGGACCTTCACAGATAATAACGGGCCTTGCATTATGAACATTCATAGATGTGAATAAACCATGGGAACAGTTCATATGTCTATCTTAGCACTTGAAGGTAACCATAAAAGTAAAAATAATTTACAGTCTTTGTGCGTGTGTTGTGTTTTTCTTTACACTATATTTGTGTCAAAAGTGTGTATGTAAGACTTTGTCAGATTTATGCACAAATCCAACTTATAAACATTCTCCTGAACTATAACTCGTTTGTAAGTTAGAGACTTACTATATATGAAAACTCACATTAACCAGGACATAAACAGATCACATTAGTTCAGATCATGTTTTTGCACCAAGAGAGTTTAGGAAAAGTGAGATTTACTGAAGAATAAGAATAAGAATAAGAATAAGAATAAGAATAAGAATAAGAATAAGAACAAGAACAAGAACCCCAGTCCCACAAAAAAAAAAAAAAAAAAAAAAAAAAAAAAAAAAAAAAAAAAAAAAAAAAAAAAAAAAAAAAAAAAAAAAAAAAAAAAAAAAAAAAAAAAAAAAAAAAAAAAAAAAAAAAAAAAAAAAACCAACAATGAACACACACTGAATCTACCACCAAGTTCAGCTGATTTCATCTCCAAATATATTTTAAATCCAACTACTTTCATCCCATTTTTACCACTATCTCTTCAGTCCAAACTACCACCTTTTCATCCAATCTCTGCAAAAATGATTTGCCTGACTGTACTCTTGCTTAATTCCAATTTATTTTTCAAACAAGAGTCTTTAAACCACCTCCGCCAAATTGGGGTCATGCTATGCTGTCCAGACTGGCCTTGAACTCCTGGGCTCAATTCTTCTTCCTGTTTCAGCCTCCCAAGAAGCTAAAGCCTGAGAGGTATCCCACTGCCTGCTTAAAAAAATCTTTTTTCCTCTTTTCTCCCAAGCTCTCTGCCTTGCTGTCTCTGTATTCATTTTCTAGTTCTCTGTGTAACTACTTTTCCTCAAGTCTTCCTTTCTCACATATCCTCCAACCTGACCCCCATCAATCTTGATCAAAAAACCTGGTATTATAATCTCATTGCACTCAGAAATTTTTCATGACTGCTTACTAACTTGTTCATGAGAGCTTCATGAGGCAGCTTCAGCAAGGTTTGGCACCATCTTTTAGTTCTTCCCAGTCATATTTCTGTATATATTATTATTTCAACTCCTGCCCCATTTCTGCTTGCAGAAAATTTCATTCGAATATCTAATTATTAAACAAATGTTTATTGAGCCAACTATAGTTGTACTTCGGCTCTCACACTCAACTCTCTCACTGAACTGACAGAATCAAATCAAATTTCCTCTTAAGGTCAACAATGAACCAAACTGTGTAATCAGAATCAAGGTACTACTGTACTCGGTATATAGCTGTCACTCACCAAAGAGAAGTTTCTACTCTCAAGGTACTAACATTCTAGAAATACTTAAACTCAAGAGGTGATAAGTACTGTATTATGTAAAAAGTGTGCAGGTAAGGGAACAGAGTGATACAATGGGGGTAAAAGTGGTCTGGCAGTCAAGGAAGTCTCTCTGATAAACATAATACTTGGAAAGAGAAACAAAGAAGCAATAAGCAGGAAGCCAACAAGGCCTCTAGACTATATCAAGAGCAACAAGAGTGAGGGACTGGCAAGTGCAGACTCCTTGGCAGGTGTGTACTTAGGTGTGTGGGCAGGAGGAAGATACCTAAGACTGGAGGCAGAGTAAAAAAAGACAATGTAAGGGGAAGGGCAGCAAAGCAAGTAGCCAAGATCACGTGAGACCTTGGAAAGGATAGTAAGGATTTTGGATTTTAAAAATTTCAAGCAAAACTGAAGAGAATGGAGGTTTTCTGAGCAGAGGAGTGGCATGCTCCAAGCTAAGTCTGAAAGTGATTAATTTGGCTTTAGGTAAAGTATAGATTAAAGCTGTTATAGTAGTTTAAGTAAGAGATGACAGTGGGTTTAAATGATTAAGGAGCAATCATATTCTGGCCATATTTAAGGTTTACCTGGAAGCCTATGGTACATACTATTGGAAGGTGCCAGAACCTTGGAGCCGAGGGGAAAGAAGTTGGGTCACTGTGGGTATACTCTTTGAGAGGCAAAGGGACCCTAACCCTGCTTTCTTCTCTTTCTTTGCATCTTATCCAGCATCTGATGAGCAGCCCCTCTAACACATGCTTACTGTAATGATGTACTGCCTTGTTACAGGCCACAAATCAACATGGTCAAGCATAACTGAAACCTCTGAAACTGTGAGCCAAAATAAATCTTCCCTTTTAAGCTGATTATCTCAGGTGCTTTGGTCACAGTGAAAGAAAACTGACTGACACAGTTACCATTTACTCCCATTCTCCACTAGAAGAAACTGGGTAATTAGGCTAGGAAGGAACTAGAAAAAAGTCACCCTACACACAATATTAAAACAATTTAAGCATCAAAATAAATATTAACAGTACAAACTATACAACACATAGAATAACCTGTCTAAAAAGAAAAAAAAAAAAAAAAAAGAATGAATAGGAAAAAATGGTCTTCCTTCTAGAATACCAATTAATAAACATTAAGAAATGGCAGAATTAGAAAAAAAATGTTTTAAGGACAGTTGATTTTGCAGACAAAAATTACTGGATGCTAAATATAATGGGTAAAAGTCTGATGAGAAACAGGATACATTCATTGTCTCAAAGTATGTTACCATAGGATAATTACAGAAAAAAAATAATTTTATCGAGAAAACACATGGCAAAATACCACTTTTTTTTTTTTTTTTTTTTAGGATTGTCACCAGTTTATCTAGTCCACAACTAATAACAGCACTAGAACGCAAAGCAGAGCCTGCCCTTATGAAGCTCACAGTCTTATCAGAGAAATAACTTGTACAGAGGAGGAACCATTAAAAAGTTCACGCCAACAAGAGCCTGAAGACAGCTGAGTTTACAAATATGAAATGACAAACTGGGAGTCATGTCCAGATCTGGTAAATGGGATGACTGCTCCAAACTTATTATCCCAGCTGGAAAAGTGTGATTTAGAATCCATCTGCATGGTTCCCATCATGATTCAGAGCAAAAAGCAGAGGCAAGTTTTACAGAGGATGTGGCACTAAGCAAGCAGGACATAGACAGAAAGCAGAGAAAGCTTTTCAGACAAGAAAAGCAGCACTGAGATAGGCAGAAGCATGGCCTTTGGAGGGGAGGGGAGCCAGGTGTCACATGAACAGGGTGTAAGGTATGCAGGTGGCAGGAAGCCAGCTGAGATGGCCCCTCAGGCAGCACCCACACAGGGGTAAGCGTTGTGCCCCATGCTCATATCCAGCAGCTACAGTACATGATTCCAGAGTAAAAATACTACAGAAAAATAGTGGAATTTTACCAAGTTTCACTCTTTCTAAAGTATAAAATAATTTAATATCATAGCTGTACAATTCAAAATGGAGAGCAAGAAGCCATCCCAATCCTGAAAGCGGGATGCAGGTCCAAGTTTACATTCGGAGTAGATATAACAAGGTCTCTTTAATTCTGACAGACATTTGCTACAAACTATTATCCCAGTGATGCCAGCATTTCTTCTCTAACCTTCTCCAAATACCGGGAATTAGTCCATGAAAACGCCACAGCCTGGTGACAGCCACCACACATGGTTAGCTGGGTGGTACTAGGAGGCACTAAGAACCCAACATATGTCAGGCTATCATAGGTAGAAAGGGGGAGCCACTCTTCTGAGGAACTTTTGTCAAGGGCTGGAGTAGACAAGATGGCTCCTATGGACAGTAGGTGGGGCAGCCAAGGCTTCCAGGCTGCAGCCATAGAAGGTAGTGTGGGTGTCAAGGGAGGAGCTAGTGACACACAAACACAGACTTACCTTCACTTAAATGGCTTAAATCCTCCACTACACTGCTTTTAAGCAAGGAAGAGACAGGAAAGCAAGCCAAGTACCTGAGGACTATCAGCAGCCAAAGCAGTTACTGGAGGTCCTGCTCAACAGGAAGCACCCCCTACTGCCTCACCTCCTCTCACAGTCTGTCTCCTCCCCTTAGCATCTGCTTACCCTGTGCCTCAGAGTTCTCATAATGGAGCTGCGAGTAAAAGGAGGGACCAGGCAGAAACAACTGGAAATGCACACAGTTCATCCCATCAAGTAATCAAAGGGAATATATTGTGTCTGCAGGCTAGTAATAGTCTTTTGCAGTTTCCTAAAAGTGCCCAGCTTGTATCAAAATGTTAAAAATCTCATTTGATGCAGGAAAAGTATAGAAAACTTGTAGAAGACTCCATTTCTCCAACTAGTTTTCCAACAAACATCATTATAAACATTATAGGATTTCAGACCCTACCTTCACAACATTAAGATCTGACCCAAATTGCATTGCTTAGCTTAACAATGAAAAATACAACATGTAATTTCAGGTCTTAGGTTCTTAGCTACTACCAAAGTATGACAATAGAGAATGAATGAACTCCCTCAGGAAGAATACACATGAAAAGGTAAATACAAATAAGGCAGTCTTTCAGGTCAGCACTGAAGTTCCATTTCTCATAACAACATTATACAATCATTCTACAAAAGTAACACCTTCTAGAAATTCCATCTTATCATAAAGAAAATGTACAAATTTGATTAACATTTATTCTTAAGTTAGGTATATCAATAAAATCCACTCTTAAATGAAACCTTAGCATAATCTTAAAACCATGCATATACATACATTTAGTAAGATTCTCTACATTCCTAATTACATCCATGATATATATTAACCAATAAAAATACCAATATAAGAACTCAGAACATTTTTTTTGGTATGGAGATTTAACTATTATACAACACACACATGCACGCACGTGCACACACACACACCTCAAACCTACAAAGGGATGATGTGTAACAGGTAGTGAAACACACTAAGCATATTTTAAATGCCTATAAGTAGGCTATTTTAGGCAACCAAACAGTGCTCATCCTTGCCCTTGTCACATTCACCTAGCACCAAATAGAAGGACCAGACACACAGTAAAGTGTACAATCTCATTCTTAAAAGTTAAAGCATGCATCAAATTGGATTTATACATCGTGATCTACTCTACCAATAATGCAATACATATCTTTCTAACAGTTTATATGTCAAATTGCCCCATAGCATTTTGAAATTTTAACATTTATGTGAAAGAACTGTTGAAAGATTTATGAAACAAATTCCAAGATGCACCTCTAAACTGGTTTGGTTAAGTGAAAAAATGGCAGCAGCCTCAAGGCTTAGACTGAATGAAAACAGCTTGACAGCATGTCAATTATTTGTAAAAGAAAAAAAAAATCAAAACGAAGAAAAAAATACCTACATACACAGATGACATGAAGGTTTGTGCAGCTGGAATCACCAGTGCAAATGCATGCATTTGAAGTACCTATTTCTCCATAGTCAGGTGTAACTATGCCTAGTCGCTTTCCTCAAGGGCTACAGATTTGATACCTGACCAAATGAAAAACTAAGAAGTGTAAATATTGTATTTATATAGTTAATTTCAAAGTTCTATGCTTTTAATGTAGGCTTAACATTATGGGCTTATATATTTAAAGATATTTATCAACTATTAAGTTTTTTCATGGAACGGAGACTGGCAATTATGCCTGGTCAAATGATTTAAGCAGCATATTTAAAATTCTCACAAGAACTGTAGTGAAGAATAAAATACTCCATTATTGCTTCACTGGACTGAGAAACCCAAAATGCAGAAACAAACAATGCTCAATGATGAACAGTGAACACCCTGATCAGCAGTGCCCACCCTGAACAGTCTAAGTACTCTCCATATTATCCATGTCATTGACATTAACATAGTTGTCAGAATCCCTGCACAGGGATGAGAGTGCAAAGTGGCTAACAGTGGGACACAAATAGCTCTGAAACTCTGGTAATTCTTGCTTCAGGTGCTCCAACTGCTCCACTTGGAATTTATTTGGCTGTTCAAGCATTTAATCATATACCTATCATAAATGAACTCCAAATTCTCTCAAATTCCTTCTGTTTTCAGGATCACTGGTGTCAAGGCCCCAGCAAGGCCCTTAGCTTTTGCCTCCTGAATATAGGACGGATTTTTCAGCAGGTATTCAGTATGTGCATTTATTCCCAGAAGATTTTCAAAATGTGCAAAGCTCACTGCAATGGGGGTAGTCTGACATCTGAGGTCCATAAGTTTAGGGAATACCACCTTCTTAATCACATGAACTAAGACTGTATCATTGCAGTAAGACCCAAAGATATTCCATGCTTCCTAACAGGATGTAGGGACAAGCACTTCTGTGGCTTATAAAATCAAGATGAATCATAAAGCAAGCTCTATGATGCACATGCTGTAAACATACGACATGTATGTTTCAATAGTGTCAAGGTCATAAAAGAGAGAACTGTGAAACTGATCCTGATGAGACTACAGAAATATGGCAATAAAATGAACCTCATGACCCTAGAATGGACAGTAAAGCAAAATGAGCTCTTTTTTCTTATGCTATGAACAACATTAACAGTGTATTAGTACAATATGAATAAGGTCTATAAATAATAACACTTTGTGACAAGTTATTGACTGGATGCCTGGATGGTAATCATGTATGAGAATGACTTTTTTTCTTTTTTAAGCAAATATACACATTAATCAGGAGTAAAGGGACATTAGCACTGTGTCTACAATCCTTAGATTGCAGAAGGAAAAATCCTTTCAGACAGAAAGTTAACTGCTCACCACTTTAAAGTCCCACTGAACTTTATACAGATCTTTTACTACAGTAGCTATATTTTACTTTATTTTTTAAGCAGGAAAAGAAAGAAATGAGCCTTGAGAAGTTAAGCAACTTTCCCAAAGCAGAAGTTAGTAAACGACAGATCAAGACTTAACTACCATGTTCATCTGAGGCACAAACAATGATTTATCAAATTGGAGTACAGAAGAATGCTGAGTAAATGTTTAAGTGAGTTGTTACAATTCTCTTTTTATTTTTCAAAGCGTTGACACAATGACAGATATAGTCTATTTAGCAACAGATGTCTTAATCCAGTTTTAGTTAAGGCATAAGCTTTATCAATTTTAACTTTCAAGATACAAAACAGAGAATTAGACTTGATTTACACAGTAAAGTGGTGGCAAAGAAAGAAGAGATAAGACAAACGAATATAGCATTCATGATCTATTTTCTGTACTTTATCAAGCCTTATTTCCTACTACCTTCTATACTCTAGACTCTCAATTAATCACATTATCCCCTACCTTCAACTGTTCCTTCTCACTGCCTATTGTACTGATAAACTACTCCCTGTCCAAAATGAATCCTTTTCTGACCTCCCTGAAGTTATCTCCCCATACCATGTACTCCATAATTAAATTTCTCATATTGAAATTTTTATTATAAGTCTTTCCTAAGGATTTGGGGAGATAGCTCAGTAGAATAAGTGCTTGCCTGGCAAATATAAGGGCTGGACTTCAATCCCCAGTTCCATAAAAAAATGTCGCTCCTAAACTTGAGGAAAGAAATTCTGTTATTTACTTTTACATCTCTAGTATCTGGTACAACCTATCTAGTAGGTTCCATGTGTTTACATCTTGCTATGTGTCACAAGGAATTAAGATGGAGCATTTCTTAAATTAATGAATACTGTACTTCATTATACACAGGAAGCTTTCTGTTTGGTCAAATCCCAAACTACTCTACATACAAATAAAACAAAATACATTAAACTGGCACATCTAATATTGGCAATCAAGACAAAGCATTTATATATAAGGCAAAAGCATTTTGTGTTTGAAAGGAAAATCTTAATCTAATTAATCCACACCTACACACATCCCTTTCTTTTTAAAATACATGGTTAAGTTCCTCCTACTGTTTTACCCATAACAAAAATAATTTTTTCTCACCCATGAACAAATGATTTGGTTGTCCAACCTGAATATCCAACTTTACCTGCAGTGCTTGTTCTTGGATATCACGAAATAATTCCATATCTTTCTCAGTCATGATTTCTTGGCTCCCAAAAAGCCGCTCCTCACTTTCTTGTTTGCCATCCCAGCCATCCTGATTGTCTGCACAAAAAGAAAGGGCTACTATGTTATTTGTACTATCCTTAATTTAGTACATGGGCTTTCAATATGAAGATTTTATTTAATATTATTCATATAAAAGAACAGAATTAAACTGATAGAAAGATAATGCTCAGTAAGGAATTTTACATATCATATCTGCCTTTTAGTGAAAATCCTGAGTTGACTTAAAGCTTCCTAAAATACAATATAGCCAAATTTAAACATCATTTAAGATATTACATTTTAATAGGCAGAACAAGGATCTGAGGAATATAAAACTTTTCAATAGAATGAATATGACACTTTTAGTATGAGTTTAATGTAGCAACATCCAAAAAGATAATCTTCAGGGTAGCTACCTTAACTGACACCAGGAAATACTAACTCCCCTGCCACTCTGGGCGTCCTGTTAAAGCACAAACTCCACAAACCTGAGGACCACAGTTGATAATCCTCTGGGTAAGTATGAAAAATTATGATAATCATCCACTAAATGATGGCTCTTCCTCAACTGGGCAAAAAAATTAGTGAAAGGTATTTGGGGATTATGTAGATCATTATCCTTTGCATTTGAAGATGACATTGCTGATGGCCTCATTTCCTCTTTGTATGAGTATGGCTGAAAAGACCAATCAGTGACAGTTCTTTTCAAATCGACTGTACATACAGGCTGTCTGTTATTCATGTTGTACAAGAAGAAAAAGGACAAAGACTCATTGTTGACAATATTTCCAAACGAAAAAAAAAACAATCTAAAGGTACTATATAACTATAATGCCCCCTAGATGCATGATACAGATGGATGTAGACACAGATCTAGTATAGCTAGTTGGCTGTATCACCAAACAAAATGATGTACATGTTGTTCTTTGACGTCTACAATTTATAAAAGAAATGACAGAGCCTATTAAAGCAAACACTATGCCAATGCTTGAAGTTTATTGTTAGTTCTCCATGTTATATGCATCCTCTAATAATTTCTATTTTTAAAACTTTCTAGTATATTCTTCTAATAATTTATATCCAGAGCAAATGGTTAAGGCAAAATAACTTTCATCAGGTAATGCTCTGGGATTCTTTCCTTCTAAGACCAGTCTAAATAAATTGCTATTTTCTTAGATAAACATGCTCAGACTAAAGCATATCTACATACAAACTCTTGAATGCTTAAAGAGTAACTAGCTGATTGCTACTTTAGAAAAAAAAAAAAAAAAATCAATCAAACAGCAAAGGGGAACACTGAGAAGGATGAAAACATTCTCTCCTGCAGCAGACCAACCAACCATTCTATATGCAGGAATGAAGAAGCAGTGAATACAATCACTTACCAACAGCACATTTGGGGGAGGAAATCAAAGAGACACTGTAACTTTGATCCTTTTTGTCCAAGAGTGCATACTCATTCTTCTACTTTTCTCAAAAAGCCCTTTCACAGGGTTAGGTCCTCTAGACTCATGGCTCAGTAATGAGGCCATTATAAGCTTTAACTGTCCGGACCACTAATCAAATTCTTCTTAAATTATGTGTCTAACTGTTGAGGCCTCTCCATAGGTATTTGCTTTGAAAGGTAGGGAACTCAGCCTAATATGTGGCCAAACAGTCTGCTGTTATAGTTCTCTCTTAATCCATGAAACTTACAAATGAAAATATTAACCAAAGATGAGAGGTAGAAAAATCAGAAACTTTATTACATTTGCGTATATTTTGGTCTTTATTGCATATTTGTATCAATAGTAATCACTATCTCTGCTCTTTTCCAATGTCTTACCAAGAATAAAGCTAGTGTCATAATGATCATTATATGTCGTATTTAGTTCAGTAATTTGTAGAATACAAAGTTGTTCTTGACTCAGTGTTATATCCCAAATGGTAGATTCTCTGTACTTCTACCAAAAAAGGCAACTTTTTTTTTTTTTTTTTTTTTTTGTCTTTTTGAGACAGGGTCTCACTGTGCAGTTCAGGCTGGCCTTGAGCTCACTTTTGTAGCCCAGGCTGGTCTCGAACTTGCACCGATCCTCCTGCCTCAGCCTCCCAAGTGCTGGGATTACAGGCGTGCGCCACCACGCCCGGCAAAAAGGCAACTTTTTTCGTTGCCTAAGAGCTCCACTAGTCTACTTTGCAACTTTAACCTCTGCTTTTTATTACATGTATAATAGATCTTAACTTACACAACCAATTTTTTTTTATAATTGAATATAATTGAGATAACTAGTGTTACTCTAAGTAATACAATTTTGGAATACTTTTTGTTTCTAGGTTTGTTTCAAACTTTTACCTGCAGGCCAATCTGAAGTGCTTGATTTTCTGTTGCCCTTTTTCCTGATTCTATATTGCTCAGAGTAGTCTACCACTTCCCCCCGAGCTTTCCGCCCATCAGGGGAAGGGGTGAAGAATTTGGTAAGGCCATCAATGAGCCCTTTGGTTTTCTTGTTGAACTTCAAGGGGACACTGCTATCTCTGCAGAAATCCAAGCCATCTATTCGCTCTAAATATCCTTCTTCTGATGATGCTGCCGATTGGCTGGAGAGAGTGATTCTACGTTTCCGACCCCTTCCAGGGCCAGTTTGAACTTTGCTGAAGGGACTTTTTGATCTAAAGAATCAAAAAGGGAAAAACATATAACTATCAAAAGAAATCACTACAAAATTTATGTTTAATAAGTAATCTAAATATATACTCAAAGCTTTATTTTTATGAGCATTATAAAAATATCATAAACTATAAGTGAGAAATAATAGGAAACATCTATTTCCAAGAAGCCCAGTTATTTATACTAAAAAGAACACTAAGTCAGAGATCAGAGTATATGTTCAAGTCATAATTTGCCACTTACTATTTGTATACATTAGACAAATCATATTTTATCTGTACCCTTACTATAAAACAAGAGTTGGACCAGAGGACAGCATCCTTTCCAGGCATAAAGATCCATGATCCTATGACCTTTGTACCAACACAGTTATATGTTTACCTCTAAACAGACGTAGATTTTTGTTGGAAGTCAGAAATCAAAAGATCATTGTATAGGAATATTAAAATTTGATTTAAAGATTAAAAATAAGGACCAGCCAGATAGCTTAGTGGATTAAAGTGCTAGGCGGGCACAGGGACCAGATTCAACTCCTAGTGTGCTGTGCCAGCCCAAAGTCTAGGCATGGTGGTGCATGCCTATTATCCCAGCACTTGGGAAGCTGGAAACAGGAGGATCATTATGAGTCCGATCTGTGTAGTAAGACCCTGTAGACTCTGTACCAAGTACATAAAAAAAAAAAAAAAAAAAAAAAACAAACAATAAAAATAAAGATTAAAAAATATTGGCAACTTGGGCCCGGTGGGATGGCTCAGTGGTCTAAAGCGCCTGCTTGGGAAAGTTTGGGCGGCTTCAGGGACCGCGGTTCTATCCCCGGCACCACATGCTGCGCCAGCCCTGCCCTTGGGGTGGGCTGAGCCAGCCATAAAAATGAGTGAATAAACAAACAAAGGTTCTGAAACAAGAAAAATAAATAAATAAAATTAAAAAAAATATTGGCAACTTAATGAGACCCTATCTCAGAATATATTTTTCAAATGAGTTAAGGATGTCACCCAGTGGCAGAGTGCCTTCCTAACATGCCTGAGGTCCTACATTCAATCCCTTGTAGTGAAACACATGTACATACACACATGCACCACATATGTATTCTATAAAAACTGGTTCATTTTTTAGCTGTTGATGTTTACTCAGTTACATTATCTTTAAGATCACATTAAATGAAGGCTGGTAAACTTTTGAAAATAAAAAGGTTTTATAGATCTGAAGATATTTCATATATCCTCAAAGACGAGAAAAAAAAAAAAAAATCAGGACAGAATTAGCTGCTAAATCTTGCCCCACCTCCTCCAGATATAGCTCTGTTTTCTAATCCACAACTTCTAATTTCTGCTATCAAATGAAAACACATCTTTTTTATATTGGGAGAACGCAAAAATAGAATTTAGTTATCATTCCAATATGAAGAACCTATCCAATGATTTGTGCACCTAACATACAAATAACTGAGACTGAATAAGGACAGGAAGGTCCCAAATACTGGTATTTTTTTTTTTTTTTCCTATTTTTATAAGAAGCAAGGGAGTAATACAAGAGAATGATGTCAGAGTTCCTGGGTTTTAATTCCAGTTTAATACTTACTATACAATCTTACTTACACAAGATAATCTCCCTTTGCCTTTAAAAAATCCAAGTAACAACAGTACCTATGCTTCATGGGGCTGTTAGGAGAATTAAGTGATTTAAGCACATGTAGAGCATATGGAACAGTCACTGGTACTCTGTAAGGACTTCGTAAGTTTCAGCCATTATTATTATATAAAAGCATAAAAATGGGGGAGGGATCCCAAATGAAAATGAATGAATCCTGCACTATAAAGAAAGCCCTATTCTTTTCTCCCCTCACCTTGCCATAAGTACAACTTACACCATGTTTTGTTTCTTTAACCTGTTTTTTGGACGTCCTATTGGATTAGCATAGCGTCGTTTTATCTGTGCTGCCTTCTTTTGTAGCAGTTTTCGTCCTTTTTTTCTAGGTCGACATATTTGACATATCCACATACCTATAAAGAAAAAGTTCCATGTAAGAGTATGATGGAAATATAGTGAAATAATTTAAGACATTAACTTCCTTCAGATCAAAAATAGCATTTGAAAAATCTAATGAATTTCCCTAACCTCCCCCAAATTAAGCATGAAAACTTATACACAAAATTCTACAAATAATTAAAAGGAATTTGCATACACACTTAAAGCAATGTCTAGTTACCATCCTATAATAAAAAGAGGCCAGGTTTCTATAGGCTAACACTTGATTCCAGGTCAGGGAGGGAAAATACATGAAAACCTAGAACAGGCTCTTGCTCTCTGCCGGCCACCGAGGAAGGTTGCACTCTGCCATGTGCCAGTCTGCTTTGGAGCCAGCTGAATATTGACTGAAACCCTCCAGTAACTTCAGGGTCTTGAGAATGCAAACTGAGAGCCAGATCTGGAACAGAGTATTGCTACACCTGGGGTCTGTTGGACTGACCTTTGACTTTGTGGAGAAGATTGGGGGCTTTGTCCCAAGGAGATGTCTCTACTTGGCTAGTCTAAAGGACTGGCTGGCATTGAATCTGAACTGAAGCCATAGTCCAGGACTTCCCTAGGCTGTGCTAGGTCAGATACCTTCATGTGCTCTGAGGTGTGTCACTCACTTTGCAGAATTTATGCTTTGTGGCTTTGCATCTCATCATATGTAAAAAATGACTATGTGCTTACATGAGATACTAAATACTTCATTATAAAGTAGGTTTGATGTGAGATGATTTTGCCAGATATAAATGTTCTGAACATGTTTAACATGGGCTAGACTCAGTCACACTGTTCAGTATGTTAGGTACATTAAATACATTTTTGTGGTATCTTCATTTTGTAATGAATTTGTTTAGAGTAATCTCATAGTAAATTAAAGGACATCTATATTCTCATTTTGTCTATAAAAAAAAGAAAAGAAAAGAAAATCTAGAACAGCAGTTCTCAACCTGTGGTCGCGACCCCAGCGGGGGTCGAACAACCAAAACACAGGGGTCGCCTAAAGCCATCAGAAAATACACATTTCTGATGGTTTTTTAAACCTATGCTATGCCATGGTGAAATGTTATTTATTGGAATTAGTAATAAATATTTCTCAACATATAATTATTGTTTTTGTGATTAATTGCTATGTTTAAATTATGTTTGATTTGTAGCAATGAGAATATATAATGCATATCAGGTATTTACATTCCAAATCATAACTGTAGCAAAATTACAGTTTTGAAGTAGCCACTAAAATTATTTTTTGGTCTGGGGTCACCGCAACATGAGGAACTGTATTGCGGGGTCATGGCATCAGAAAGGTTGAAAACCCACTGACCTAGAAGATCATATAGTATCATAAAATAAAAGATGAAGGCATTTAAAAAATAAAAATGCAATTTCAAAAGGACACAAGAATCAACTCAAGCAAGTTACCAATGTGTGAAACCAGGACAATTGAGGAGGGGGAGGGGGAGGAGGAGGAGGAGGAGGAGGAGGAGGAGGAGGAGGAAATAAAAACTAAAATGAATGAACAAATGTGACAAAAGAATAGCTCATCTTTACAGAAAAATTCCTATTAAAGGTAGAATGAATGGTGAAAATAAAGTTACCATTTTGCAGGCATCATTCTTGCATGACTGGTACAAGCAAGAATCGCTGATTTCTTAGTTTTTGTAATTGTAACATTAGGAGAAGATGGGACATAACATAAAGGCTCTACTATTTTTGCCATTTTTCTATAAATCTGAAGTAAGTTCAAAATAAGACATTTGCTATAAAACATCTATAAGTTACATACACAGAAAAGAAATTCTGAGAAATCTTTCTTATCATAGAGGATTGTTCAGAAGGCTTACTGTCTAGATCAAATACTAAATAGTTATTTATTCTTAAATTTAAGACTGTTCAAATTTCCTTAATTTGTATTAACTAAGCACCAATAAAATAGTATAAGAGTGATTCGAAAAGACCCTTAAAGAGCCTAAATTGGCTATAACTTAAGGCTGAGTCCTTTTCTATCAATAGGGAATCTTTCTCCAAACAGACACTATCAAATATCTTTAAGTATTTTACTTAAGTTTATGAGCCACAAAACTAAGGTTGGAATGCAATTTGTGATAGGACAAAAGAGGAATAAAGAGGGAAGATTAACTGAAATTTTTCTTAAAAAAATACAATAAAAGATAATTATGTATATCCTAATACCTTTCAAGGAAAGAGTCAAATGAAGGACATTAACATAATGATCTGAATATTTAGTTGGTTCACAACTTATTTTAAACGAGTTTTGTTTTTAAATTTCAAATAAACCAGATCTCAATAGCTCAAGGCCCCACAAAAGTGCTAGCAGTAATATAAACAAAACTATCTTATATAATTTAATTTCCTCCTTTATGAAAAAATTCCTTAAGGATATTATGTAAGTATTTTAACCTTTAGCTAGTGACACGTAAATATTTTTATATGAACTAGTTCACCTTTCCTATATGCTTAAATGCAAAAGGAAAATAATGAATTCTTAGTGTACAAAAAAGTTAGGATGCCCACATAAAAAGACTATCCCTACCTTGAGGGTGACAGTTCTCTTCCTATTTATACAACACCCAAAAATAGTGTTTTGTTTTGTTTTTCCATTTTAATAGTAGGTAACATGTGCTTTCACTAACATGCCATTTCAGAAAGCATTTCTCACCTTTCGGCATCCTAGTGAGCGGTGGATCACAACATTCCATGTGAAAACCTCGGTCACATGAGTCACAAAAGAGCATGTTATCCTTAAGAGGAAAAAAAAAAAGGCAAACACAGTTCTGCTTAACTTTTTGAGAAATAAACGTGTCACAAGGAACATAATAACCTCAATAAACTTAGGAAACTTAAGATCTCAAAAGTGATGAGTTACCATAATATTGTTTCCTCGATAACTATTAAGTAAATGATTTGAGTTAGCAAAACCTGAGTTCCAGCAAACTGTTTCCCATTAACGACATTTTTATGAAAAGTTATAGCTTTGTTACTTTCTTCTATATCCAACAGCCAAATAAAAGCTATCCTTGATCTTTTTTTTTTTTTTTTTTTGTCTTTTTTGAGACAGGGTCTCACTGTGCAGTTCAGGCTGGCCTTGAGCTCACTTTGGTAGCACAGGCTGGTCTCGAACTCACACCGATCCTCCTGCTCAGCCTCCCGAGTGCTGGGATTACAGGCGTGCGCCACCATGCCCGGCTTATTATGCCCGGCTTATTTAGAAAATTTCTAAGACCAAATAAACAAGCATTTTTAAACTAATGGAATGCAATCTAAAGAGAATACTCATCTAAGTTCTCCTCAACTGAAAAATAACCAGCTGCGCCTGGGTGAAAATATCACTGTACATTTATTTCTATGTAAAATACCCACATAGGAAGACAAGATACTCACTGCATTTTTGCCCTGATCTCGACAGGAGCTGCATGTCTTACACTCAATGCACTGCCACCGTAGGGCCTTCACTCTAACCGTTAGTTCAGGGGAAAATTTTAAACAGGATGGATGACCTATGACAAAAAATTCATGAATGAAGAATCAAGAAGTATTTTGTACTAAATGATGTATAAAAAGTCAAGTATGTTAAATACAAAATGCATACCCAATAAAGCAAGATGCTGCAAGCTTGCCATTTGCTTATAGGATGTGGCACAGCAACTTAGTTTTCTTAATGTTACACAAGATTTAGAACACCCTTGTTTTGATGATTAAAAATCTGGTATCCTCCAGATTAAGCCTCCATCAAAGCACTATGTTTATATACACATCCTAGTATTTTTATGAACAAAATTTGTATGCCTACGTCACCTTAGGAAGGATACACAAAAACTACTGGCAATATTTTAGAAAATGAAGTTATAAACATTCTGAAGGAGGACTTTCCATTTAACTTTGTATGCTGTTGTACTCTCTTTTTTTTAAAATAACCTTTCTGTCTCCCTCTTTCTTTTGGTGCTTCTGAAACAAGGTCTTGCTATGGAGCCTAGGCTGGAAGCCTTGAACTCCTAAAATTCTGCTTCTATCTCCTAAATGCAGAGATTATAGGTGTGTGCCACCATGCCTACCACTACGTTTTAAAAATATATGATAAAAATTTAATTTAAACTGACATAAAACTTAGAGTACTTCTACTGATGTCAGAATTAACAACAATAGGGAAAAAAAAAAAAAAAAGATTTCTCTTGTAAGAGTTAATATTGATTCAATGATCAAAAATTCCAAGTAGCCAATTAGTCAACTTTGAAAATATCTGTTGTTCTCTAAAAGCTGGTTATATTTATTTTTCTACAATGAGACAAAGGTTAAATTGTCTTTTCTCTTCTCTTTTATATTCCCAAAGAACTGTAGGAAGTTAGTTCACTGTCAAAGTATCACTCACTGAAGGAAGACGAAAAGGAGAGTGAACACTGCATTCTTAATCTCATCATCCCAGAACACTGATGATGCACCTCTTTGAGCTTTCAATGACACAAATAGCCCCCTGTAGCACATGTGCCATAAGTTCACTACCATTGTCTTAGAATAATACCCATTGTTAGGTTGTCTTTTTCAAAAATAGCTGGAACCCCTTGAATGACTTGGATTACAGAATATATAGTTTTTGTTTTCTTCATTATTTTATTCAAGTAAATTTTAAGCTTATATTCCTTTAACTATTACGTTTCACTAATTTTATATCCCATAATCCACATAATCATTTTCCTATCCTTAAGGTACTCAGATCACTATCCATAATTGATGAAAAACACTAAAATTATTTTGTGTCCAGATTCTTTCCCTTTTAATTTCTTACAAGTAAATTCTTAAAAGAGACTGGTAAGCAAAATCCATTAAACATTTTATAGTTTGATAGGTTGAGATGAATTGCCAAAACATTTTCCCAAAGCTATAGTATGATATTCAGTGTCATCGCCAAAGTGCAAATCTTTTACTATAATTTCATTTGCTTTAGGCTGAGCATCTTTTTTTTTTTTTTTTTTTTTTTGTCTTTTTGAGACAGGGTCTCACTATGTAGATCAGGCTGGCCTTGAGCTCACTTTTGTAGCCCAAGCTGGTCTCAAACTCACACCAATCCTCCTGCCTCAACCTCCTAAGTGCTGGGATTACAGGCGTGCACCACTATGCCCAGTGGGCATCTGTTATCTTTTAATTTTACTGTTGCCTTGCTGGGCATTTCTGTTATGACTTGGGTAAACTTTTATATGTTCAACAATTAATTTTCTTTCGCATAAACTGTTGTTCACAGCCTCTTTTCTTTGGACTATGTGCTTAAAACTGGAAGCATGCTCTTTATTTTCTCCAAACTATACCTGCTTTTTATTTTGGGTTTGGTAGTTTTCAATTTATAATACTAACATATACATAACTATGTCTATTCTTTAGTTGCTGTGATAGTTCTATACTGGGCAGCACAAAAGAAAAACTTTACTGCAACCTCATGAAAGATTCTACATGAAAACTGCCAAGACAAGACACCCCTAAATTCTTGAGTCACAGACACAGTATGAAACAATGTTTGTCTCTGCTTTAAACTGTTTAATTTTATGTTACTTTCTACAGAAAAAGAATCAACAGATTCTTTTATATGCCTTGAATATTTGAATGTCCATACGTAATCATTTGGGAAAAGGGTCCCACTAGTACAACAGTTTGAAAAATAACTGTATCATGTAACATGAATTATATTTTTATCTACTCTTTCGTGATTTTATGATTGTTATGGTTTAAACCTAAAATGTTCCCCCACCCCAAAATGGTCAGAAGGCAATTCTGGGCCATGAAAGCACTTAAATCATGAATGTGTTGAACTCATCAATGGGTCAATGTATGAGTTGCAGCTGAATAAGGGGCTCTTCTGGAAGAAGCAAGTCACTGGGGGTGTGCTTTTGAAGGTCACACATTTGCTCTGGTTCTTCTGTTGCTCTCTGCTTCCTGAGTGCCATAAGGCAAGATGCATTCCTCTACCATGATGTTTCTGCCTTAGAGCCACTTGACTATGGACTAAAATTTCTAAAATGATTTAGGTGGCATACACTATAATCCCAACACTCAGGAGGCTGAGGCAGGAAGATTTTCCAAGTTCAAGACCAGCATAGGAACTACACAGTCAGACTCTGTCTCCAAAATAAATAAAATCTCTGAAACCATGAAAAAATAAGCATTTCCTAATTTCCGATACATAATGTAATACTACATTACAGAGACAAAAAGCTAGCATAGTATTTAACTGTATAATCATCTAGATTTCTTCTGAGTTATGATACTTATTGGATGGACATGATCACCATGTATTTAAAATCTATACCTATTTTCTTCTAAGTTTTGATATAAAAACTAAAATGCTAAAAATTATACTTTTCAGACATATTTGCAGCTAAGCTTTTGCTATGAATTAAGCTGTGCCAACTGGATGTATTCAGTGAAGATATCAAAGGCAAACGTGAAACAAAGATCATCCTCCTTCTAGTACTAATCTTCTATTTTGTGGCTGTCGAGAGGCAGCTCTAATGATGGTCAAGTCCAGCATCTCAGTGCCCAGCTGCAGAACTCCACACTCTGCATGGGCTGCCAGCTTCCACTTCTACCTAGGAGAGGCTGGCTTGGCAATTCCCCTACATGTCAGTTCTGCAGATTTCAGAAGTCTCTGTTCTTAAAGCCCATCCAAGGCTTCACTCCTCTTTAGCCCTTCTAACAATTTCACAAGTATCTAATACCAGTAAATCCTTTTTTCTTGAACTGCCTGATTGTGGTTTTGTTTTGGAACAAATCTTGAATGCTCATATGAAGGTTTACAAAAGCCTTCTTGTTAGACCTTGTGAGTTCTTAAAATACAGACCAAGACTATCTCTAAAACTGACAAATTAGTGGACTACAAAATCTTTCTTAGGGCCCAGAATTTCACACTGCTCACTAAACTGCAGTGTCAACACTCTATATCCCAATGTCATACAATTAAGTTTCTATTAAGGAAAAACAATCTGTTGTTACCCTGGTTTTATGTATCAAGCCTGAGACATAAAGCAAGAAACATAAGCAGTGACTATTGAAACTAGTGAGAATTTCAAGCTGGTTGCTGTGATTTAAGATGTTCCATAATGAAACAGAAACACCAACAGAAAAAACCCTAAGAGCAAACTTTAACTAAATTAAACATTTCAGCCATTAACCCTTTTGTAATGCAGGAGCTCATCTCAGTTGCCTAAAATACTATTTGTATGCGAATGGAAGATGCACTGACTCAGTTAACACACTTTCCTTTTGCTCTGCCAACCATGTTAGAAAGTAAATGGGAAATCACATACCACTGTTCCCACAGTCTGCACAGGAGATAAGTTCCTCCGGCTTCTTTTCCCGGTTCTGTTCTTTTGTACCAAGACAAAAACTACAGATGGGGATTGGTTCAGCAACCGGCTGTAAAGAAAAACAATTCATTCCAGTATAAGTACCTTTTTATTGATGTAAGAACATTAAAATTACAGTTCTAAGCTCCTGTGAGAATTACATCTGACTTTCGGACAACTGTGTCATTTTCAAAATGTCAACATAATAGCTGTTTGCACAAAAGCCTGTTTGGTCTCGGCCTTTTATGGCTGCACTCCAATTATACATCACTTAGAAAATAAATCAGTGTGGATTAACAATACAAATTCACCTAAGATTAGAAGATTTGAGTGAATCAAGTACATGAAAATACAGTATCAGCCTTCAAGAGGCATATGATATAGTAGAAGAGCAAAAGGATATACAGAGATAAACATAAGGTAATGCAGAAAACATTAAGTGCTTTAAGAAAGAAACAGTAAGTACTCTAGCACCAAGAGAGAAAATTCTCATTACAGTTTGGGAAATGGGAAGACAACACATATGAAGTGTTGGTATTTTGTTATAACACTGAAGAAAGTCAGTCCAAGGACAACTGTGTTAGCAACATATTTAAATTGAAGCATTTGTCCCACCACAGCACTGCTTCTTTCTACAAGTGATGGACAGAAAGACAATATAGGTAGTAGAAGAATCCAGTTGGCAAGAGCCAGACAGAAATGCTAAGTATCTTCCAACACGCTATAAGACAAACATCCATAATTAAGAATTACTATATAATTTTCCCATCAAGTGTTCATGTGGTTAAAAATGAGCCAAAATTGTATTTTTCACATAAATCTGAATTTTCCAGTCACTGCTATATATGTGAACCACTTTCTACACATTAGAGTATTAAACTCATTCCCTAGGCTGATCTTAAAATATAAAAATTACATTTCTAAAAACCATTACACAACATTAAAGGAGGTATGCCAGTCTAAGCCCATCTTTTTGGAGCCAGCGAAATAGCTCAGTGGTCTAAAGCAACTGCTTAGGCAAGCTTAGGCAACCACAGGGACAATGGTTCAATTCCTGGCACGACATGCTATGCCAGCCCCACCCCCAAGGCAGGCTGAGCTGGCCATAATATAAATAAAAATAAAAAATAAACCCATCTTTTCAAGTGTTCATGAAACAAGAAGGGAAATCTACAGAGATAATTGGGAAATATCTTTTTTCTTTTTTTGTCGTTGTCTTTTTGAGACAGAGGCTCACTACGCTGTCAAGGCTGCCCTTGAGCTCACTTTGTAGCCTGCGCTAGTCTCATACTCACAACAATCCTCCTGCCTCAGCTTCATGAATGCTGGGATTACAGGCATGTACCACCACTCCAGGTGGATTTGGGAAATTTCTGGTCACTTCATAAGCTGCAATGATGTGGTAACTTTCTAACTTAAGACATTAACACTACATGAAAAAACTGGAAAAGGGGGATATAAAAGAATTAAGATGAACTGGGCATGGTGGTGCACACCTGCAATCTTAATGCTGGGGAGGCTGAAACAGGAGGAACACTTTGAGTCCCAGTTACATGTGACACCCAGTACCAAACACATAAATTTTATTTTTATTTATTTATTTATTTATTTATTTATTTATTTATTTATTTATTGCGGGACTGGGGTTCAAACTCATGACCTTACACTTTCCAGGCAGGCACTTGTGCCTTGGAGCGCTCTCCCCAGCCCCAAAATACATAAATTTTAAAAACTATAAAAAGGATTAAGATATATTATGCCGATGTACAAATATTCCATAATGAATATCGTCATTATGTACTGAAAACATGTACTAATAAGAATAAAAACTATAAAAGAAAAATATGAGACAAGCCAAGGAACAAAGCTTCCTCCTTATGAATTACTAAATCTTGTCTCAGGACTTACTACTAGATATAATTTTCTTTAACGGAAAATAGTTCTGTCTTGTTTTTGCTACAGCTGAAAGCAACTTGCAAACAGCAACTTTGGCTTTCATGCTAAATAAAATTTTTGTAACTGTATTTACCTATAATGGTACATTATGCTAGTCCTTCTACATCTTCCAATTTGCACTATTAGTCAATGTTACCAGGTCCTTATTTCCTTCTTTCCTTGGTACATGTAGGAAGTATGCATTTTAGTCCCTCAAAGTAATTCTTCACTCCTTATAAACAAAAGACTGAGGTGCTTTTCATATTTATTTAAAAAAAAAATCCAAAATCGATCAAAAAGAATCAAGGTGCCAGACATGGGCCAACAGGCAGCTTAAAAAATATGCCTTAAGAACATCAGGGGCTTTATCAATGCTTTGTTTTGAATACCTAACAAACAGCTTAGTTTTCTATTGAACTAGCTTCCTCTGCCACATTTACATGGCACCCCTGGCTTGTCTGTAAGGCCTCAGTTGAAAGGCCCCATATACACACAAGTTTCAAGTATTGTGGGTCAAAAGGTCTGTATCCCCATATGGCTTCCTTCAAAGTCCACTGTTTATCTCTTCCACTGAATGCAAGGATTTTACCTCTCAAAAATATAGCTCCCCCAGTACAAAACAATAGAACATATACAGGTATGCCTCATGTATGCTAGATAGGTAGTCCATTGCTGAACTACACTCAAATATTTTTCGGTAGGCCTTAAGCAGGATGGCAATGGAAAGCTGTTAACATGCTTGGTAGTCTACTAGAGAGAACACACTTTTAGGCTCCACAATAAAACTATAGCAGTGGGGAAAAAAGGAAATTACTAAGTACAATGATGCCTTGGTTCAGGAACTCAATTTTCTGTGATTCTGGCTGCAAACTGAATGTGTCAAGAACTTAATCAAATGTCTATAAGGGCAACATTGAACCTAACCACTGAATTTGATCTAGTTCTTGTCTCACTCTGTTTACAACCAGAATCATGGAAAGAATCAAGTCTATGAACTGAGTTACTACTGTAGGAAATTGGGGTTAACAGTGAAAAAGCTTTACAGGTATTACGATTTGTGTCTAGTTGTCCCTCATTTAGTCATGGGGCAGACTCTTAATAGAGCTTGTGATTAAATCACGATGATCCACTGGAATTACAAGTGTAAGTGCTGCTGGGATTATGGGTGTAATACACCCAGCCTGGGACAGAAAGCCTGAATGCAACACAAGGTAGATAGATTTGCTCTCTGTTGGCATTATTTGTTTGTGTTCTCCTGTTTTCTTGCTCTTTGTTCCCACGATGAATGGTTGCTCTCTGTCCTGTGCCACTCTGCCTTAGAGCCAGCCAAGCATGGACTGAAACATCCACTGACTGTAAGCTAAATAAACCTTTCCATCCTTCTTTATGGGTGTCAGATATGAGAGAAAAGTGACTGAGACAACAGGCATGCCCTAACCTTTAGTACTTCCAGAAGTATTTGACATGCAAGCTCATCAGTAGGGTTGTTCCAAAAAGACAGAAACTACAGAAGGGTATGTGGGAGGGAAAAAATGAGCATAATTTTAACTAAATGAACTCAGAATGCTATGGAACATTCAAGTAACGAAGTGGTCAGTCTAGAAGCTCACCCCAGCTGTGGGAAGGAAAGCTGCTCTTACAGAAATAAAGTAAGCACCAAAAGCCAGCTGCTCTAGGGAAAAACAGCAGACTACACCATGTACTCCAGAGGAAACAGAAAAAACAATGAGGGTTTTGCACCAAGGTAACCCTTTCTATACAGCGGATAACAGCTAAAGGAGTCCAGTACATACTGCCAGAGTGCTTAAGCAGGCACCATTTTGGGAAAAGCTTGAATATTTAGGTCTGGAACTCAAACTACTAAAACACAACTTCAAGGTTTTAATGATTGGGTAAGAGAAAGGAACAGGAAGTAGTCAAAGACAGGGAGCAGGTTAGACAGAGAACCCCTGAGAAGTTTATGCTCAGGCTGGCTCTTTGTGGTAAGAGGCCACGTCAGGCTTTGGTTTGTGCCAAACCAGCTAGGTGTGAAATTCCAGAGTTTAATACTTGAACCATTCCTGCAGCCTACAAACAGAATAGATCTGAGGCCTAACTCTACAACCACCAACAGGAATAAGGACATACCTTAGCTCTAAGGACTACCACATAGCCTCGGGTGAGCTGGGCTAGGCCTCTGGAACAGGCTAAGCAACTCACAAATGCACAACACAAAAAATTAAGAGGGAAAAAATCATGACTTGCTGGATCTTACAACTATGGATCTTGGAAATCCACTACTCATTCAAGAATACAGAGAAGCATTTTCTTGTTTTTGTTTCTGGATTCATTCCCCATTGTCCGTCTGCCTGCCTGCCCGCCTGTCTCTGTCTTGGTCTCGGTGTCTGTCTGTCTGTCTCTCACAAACACATACACATACATTCTTCTTTACTGGTTTATTAGGGGTTAGGGAGTTTTCCTTTCTCCTTTTTCTTATTTCTCTTATTAATATTTTTCTCCCTTTTATCTTGTCATTCTTGCACATTATTTTTGATTACCTTTATTTAATTGTATAAATACTTATTAATAAGATTATTTATCTCATTTATGACTCTGCCTGTCTTTCAAATATTTCTTCTTTCAACTGCTTATTCCCAACTCCCATATGTTTATTACTATAATTATTATACTTTATTAATCTTTACCATTGATTTTTTCCTGTTATTAGTGGAGGCACAAATGTCACACTTAATAGATATTTACTATCTCAACATTTGTTTGCTTTAGCATTTATACTATGATTAATGGTGGTACATTATTGATTCTTATGGTACATCAATGATATTATTGTTGCAAATTTACTGCTATTACCCGAGTTACAGAGATGACACTGTTGTTGTTAATCAGGAGTTTTTCAATGCACCCCAGTATGTGGACTACCTTTGTGTCACTTTTAACACTATTATGGTCCATTTCCAAAGAACTGTGGGATAACTGCACTGTACCCTGCCATCCCAGATTAACAGAGGTGGTAAGATTTTGAGAAAAAATTAAAAAGACAGTAGTTAACCATGTCCAGAGTACATCACTAAAAAACACACTAACTAAAGAGATTTCCATAGTAACAACCAAATCTTCCCACTATAAATGCCCAAAAACCTCAGCACAAGATAAAACTAAATAAAATAAACAAAAACTAGAGATAAGGGAACAAATGCTTCTTAACTCCCCGGAAGCTGATCCATGATACACTGAAGAGGAAATGAAAATACAACAGCCAAATTATTTGAAAGGATAACAGAGGGTATTAGCAGACAGACCAAAGGTGCTCAGCAAGTTCACAGAAGATAGAATTAAACAGATAACAGATATAATAAAATGACAGAAGACACTAATAAGCTACTGAGCTAAGCAAAACAATACAAAACATAAATGATCAGTTTAGGAAATAAGGTCTATACACAAAAGAATTTCAACAGAAATACAGGAGATTAAAAGTGATACTGACAGTACAAAAAAGAGAAATGGCCAATGTGAAGATATTGTCAAAAGATAAGGCCATATCAGAAATAAATCACTATCAAACTAACTTTGACTGCATGTGTTTCTCAAGACAGGCAAACTTTTGTAAGAAATTTTAACTAGATAAATAAGCACTATCTTGCTGTATGAATACACATAGAATACTTACACATAGAATACTACAAGAATACAATGATCTCTCTGCTTTGATAAGTGAATGCTTTGACTTACAAGCAAATAAATTATTCTTGCAAACCAAGATTTTAGAGGCACCTTAAAAACAGCAAAAGAATTAGAAAAATACTCAATGTCTGCTACGTGGCACATTGACTAGGAAGAGCTAGAATGAGTGAAAAATCAAAACAGCACACATGGGCATTAAAAAAAAAAAAAAACCTATTTACAGAGTTCATAGCAGAAAACCTTACAAATTTAGGTAAAGATTTAAACATATAGGTAAGTGGGGCATACAATACCCCAAATATCCATGACCAAAAAAGAACCTATCTATAACATATCATAATCAAACTTTCAGAAGTCTAACACAGGAACAGAATTTTTAAAAGCTGTTAGAAAAAAGTAACAAATCACTTATAAAGGTAAATCCATCAGGACTACAGCAGATGTCTCAAAACAAAAGTTAAGGTCAGGAGAGCCAAAAGGTAAGTGTTTCAAGCCCTAAGTGAAAACAACTTCCAGAAACTATCTTTCAAAACTGATGGAGGAAAAAAAGTATTTCCATAACAAGGATCACCTAAAGAAATTCAAGATCACCAAAAACTGTTAAAGATATCCTAGAAAGAAAATAATGCCAGTGTGGTAGTTGATACACTGTGCCAACTTGAGGAGGCTTAGCAGGATCCACTCCACAGCTTCTGGGCTTTGGGGACCCCATCCTGCAGGATGTGGAGGGCCTGCCCTGGTATGTGATTGGTCCCACCCTGAGGTGAGATTGGCTACCCCAGAGTGACTCAGCACAAAAAAGTATATAAAAAGGAGTTGAAGAAGACTTTGTGTGGCCCTGCCCTACCCCACTTCCTTGGAAAAGTCCTGGTCTTTGGAGGAGCTTGATCTTTGCAGCCAGGTCACTTGTCACTTCAGAGGAGTTCCAATCTTCACAGTGGAGCACGGACAGGGGTGCAGAATTTGGAAGACAGAGGCTTGATGGATGCCATAGCTGTTGCTCCTCCTCTGCTCCTCATTGTTTTCTGACTCCATGAACTGCTGTCATTCGCCTTGGAGCAGGTGGAGTATAAACTGAGACATCCACAAACTGTGAGCTAAATGAACTTTTCCCTCCTTCATTTTGAGTGTGTGGTATTTGTCCCAGCAACCAGTAAAATGTAACTAAGATAGCCAGTAAGTCAAACTGAATGTACTAGGCAGGAAAAGTAATTAAGCAGAAAGAGGAAAAAAAAAAAAAAAAAATGGATTCAACAACAGGAAAATCATGCAACTGACAGGGATTATTATATTTTTTAACACGCTTCATTTACTTTTCTTTTACTGTTGAGACAAAATACCCTATACTCAAAGAGGGGTAATGTTTATGTAGCTCACAATTTGTAAAGGTTTCAATTCATAACTGGCTGACTTGAAGGCAAGGTGATAACACAGTAGAAGGGTAACCATTCATGGCAGTGGAAGACAACAAAAGCAGCAAAAAGAGAGATATCTGCCCTGTATATTGTTATGCAGGCTACCTGCCCTAGGATTAACACTTAGTACCAGCATTACAGCATGAGACAATCACAAACTGTAGAAGCCTGCTCCCATGACTGCATAAAACTTTGTGTTGGGGGGAGGATAAGCAGGGGGGATCCACTTCTATATACAAACTGTAATAGTAAGAGATAACAACTATAAATATATATGCACCAATATAAGCACATCCAAGTTTGTAAATCATACACAAATGACAAAAAAAATCTAAACACCAACACAATTATAATGGAAGACTGCAATATCCCAATGTCACAAATAGATCAATTAGACAAAAACTCAGAAAGAGGCTAGGGAGATAGCTTGATAGTCTAAGCACCTTCCCGGCAAGCACAAGGGCCCAGGTTTGATCCCTAGTACCACATGCTGTGCCAATGAAATCAGACATGGTGGCACACGCCTCTAATCTCAAGAGCTGGGGAGGCTGAGACAGGAGGATCAATGAGCTGCATGGCAAGTCCCTCTACCAAATGAATGAATGAATGAATGAATGAATGAATGAATGAAATATCAAGAGTTGAACCACAAGCAAATGACGAGAGTATTCCACCCAACAACAGAATACATATTTTCTCAGGAACAGATGAGACCATAAACCTGCTAACCCATTAAGCCTGCTAAGTAAATACAAAAGAAACAAAATTGCCCTGTGCATATTATCAGATCATGGTGCAACAAAACTAGAAATCAATGACGAAACCATAGAAATTACAGAAACATATGTAAATTAAACAAATCAGTAGATCACAGAAGAAATTAAGGAAGAATTCCTAAAACAAATGCACATAGCTATGAATACCTACATAAGAAAAACAGAATAAGTTCAAATAATTTAACAATATACCTCAAAGTCCTACAAAAACAAGAAAAATCTGTATCAAAATCCAAAGCTAGTACAAGGAAGAAAACCATAAAGATCAGCACAGAAATTAGTAAATTTTAAACTAAAAAAGTATAAAGATCAAAGAATCAATGAACCATATCTTTGAAAGGATAAACTCTTAGCCAATCTTACCAATAAAAGTAAAGAAAAATCATTTTAATTAGAAATGCAAAAAGGTGAACTCACTCTGAAATCCAGAAGACTTAGCAACTACTTTAAAAATATATTACATTCTCAGAATTAAAGTTATAATACAATACTACAGTGATTTAAAATATCATGGTATTGGCAACAAAACAAAATAATAACAAAAAACCCACAACCAGAAATCTAGATCAATGGAAAGAATAAGTGCAAAAACAACTGCATACACATTCAGCCATTCAGTCTTTAACAAAAAGGCCAAAAACTTACAATGGTGGATAGATAGTCTATTTAACAAATGGTGCTTGGAAAACTGGCTCTTCATATGCAGATAACTGAATATGGACCCATATCTCTATGTGCTAAACTGAAATCAAAATGTATCAAAAGAATATTAAAACACAAACACAACCTGCTTGAAGGTAAAATGCTTTAGGATGCAAACATTAAGCAGGGACTTTCTAATCAGAAATCCAATTGCATAAAATAGAAGATCAAGAATCAACAAATGGATTATTTCAAATTAGAAAATGGACAGAAAGGACAACAATCAATATGGTGAAGATGCAACCTAGAGAATGAGGAAAAAAATTTGTCACCTATTACACTGTAATATACAGTAAGCTCCAGACTTAAGAACATTTAAGCCATAAACTTTCACAATTTACTGTATAAAACATTGTCAGGCTTAGTAATGAATTTGACTTATAAACTATTCCCCCAGAACAGAACTCTTTGGAAATTGGGGACTTTTATATAAAGAATTAATAATTTAAAAAATTAGACCTCCAAAATAAAAGACCCAATCGAAAAATGAGCAACTGAAATGAACAGATACCTCTAAGAAGGACAAATGGCCAATAAATGCATGAAAGTCTTACCTATCTTTGCCCACAGAAATGCAAGTTAAAACACTGAAATTCTATCTTACTCCAGGAAGAATGGCTATCATTAAAAAGAAAAAAAATCAAATGATAACAAGTGTTGGTGAGATTGCAGGAGAAAAGGAATCCTTATGCACTGCTAAAGGGAATGTAAACTAGTTGCAATTATGGAAATCAGTATAGAGATTCTTCAAAACACTAGAAATACAAATTTTATTTAATCCAGCTATTCCCCTCCTAGGTATCTTCGCCAAGGAGTTAAAAGACAATGATACATGCATACCCATGTTTATAGCAGCACAATTGTAGCAGCTAAATCCTTGGATACTGCCTCATCAAGAAGTGAGTAGAATAACAAAATGTGGTATTACTCTAATATAAAGGTTAAAATTGAGTCATTAATAGGAAAATGTATGTTTCTTGAGACAGTAATATTAAGTGAGAAACACAAGCTTAAATATTGTACTATTACTCTTATATCCAAAATATAAAGAACAAAATAAAATATGTATCTATGTATCATGTTGGATATGATAGCACGTGCCTGTAATCCCAGCATTTGGCAAGCTGAGGCAGAACTGCTTTGAGTTTGTCACCAGCCTGAGCTACATAATGAGTTCAAAACCAGCCTTAATTACAGAGCAAGACTCTCTCTCAAAATAAAAAGATGTTTCTTTTAGGAGACAGACTTTTTTTTTCAAATAGAAAGAGGAGCAAAATAGATAAAAGGAGGGGGAAGCAAATAAGATATGATGTGTAGTACTAACTCCTCAGGAATATGATCATTATGTACTACTAATAATAAAACAAAAAGATCTAGAAAGGCACCAAGTAACAAGATTTGAGCTTTCTGCTATAGCTCTGTGTTTTAGCCTTTGTGTTGGAAGATTTTAAGCAGAGGAGGGCCAAATAAATAGCTCTGTGGCACAAGTGGCTGACTGGCAAGTGCAAGGTCGTGAATTTGAACTCCAGTCCCACAAAAACAAAAAACAAACCAAGACTTTAAGCAGAGGAACGGTATAACCAAGGTTTAAATTTTATAGAAGTGATTGTATAAGCACTTAAAATGGATGTGATACCTACAATTCAGGCTGTGAGTAACGAATAGGGTCCTTTATTTAGACCTTAGCTAAATGAATGACCAAATGTATACATATATTTTTTAATTGACAAGACATGATGAATAGTTGATCTGGGGCTTCAAGTGTAGTGAAGAAAACAGAAGACAAAATGTCATTTAAGAAATGAAAAGGCACACGACAAAATGTAAGCTACTAACAATATACAGTAGTACTTTGATTCACAAACACTTGAACAATCTGGTTCATAAACAGAAGACTTTGGCTAAATTTTGTATTTGTTTTGTGAACTCTGCATCAAGTCATACAACTGTGATCATCTTTTCCAGAATCATGGAACAACTTAAGGATGAGAATCAAGGCACCACCATATTTAACCAGCAGATGGCTCCCACCACCAGAAACAAAATCTAGTATCTAACGTACCTTGTGTAAAATGTGTATTTGCATATAACCTATGTAATGGTTGACTGATACTGTCAACTTGAGTAAGAGAAGTTCAACTAGATTGCATTAGCAACTCCATACCCTAGGTAAGACCCACCCAGGATAACTTGTAGTCCAGATGATATAAAGGGGAAATAAAGAAGGTTGGAGCTGCTTCTGTGTCTTCAGAGGAGCTCCAGGCTTTGCTTTCACCTTGAACATTATCTTCTGGCTTTCAACACAAATCCTTAGGTCTTCTAGTGTAGACTCTTCAGCCTTCCATCCAGACCCACTGGCCTCCTGATACGGACACACACAGGACACTGCAGTGAGCTCCACATCTTCAACTGAGTCCTTTGGATTTTAATGTGCAAACAAACTCTCTGCACACTTCCACACCTGACTCTGTGGGCAGCCACTGCAAGCCTGACTAATCTTATAAAGTCTTATGTATTTGTGTATCTTGTATTATATTTGTTTCCCTAATAAACACTCACTGATACAACCTACATATAAGCTTCTGTACATTTTAAGCCATCTCTAGATTACTAAAAATACTGAATAAATTGTAAATTTTTTTAAACTGTAAATTTTATATAGTTAGAATATATTATTTATGGGAGAGATATCTGCCTGTTCAGTACAGACACAATTTTTCTTCTTCAAATATCTTCAATCTGTGACTGACTGAATCCACTAGGGCAAAACCTGAATATTCAGAGTATCAACTGAAAATATACTTGCATACAGAAAAATACATAAGCACATGAATGACAAATACAAATGAGAAAAGACACTTAATCATTAAAAAAATAGGCCTTTGAGAACAGTTAAAGTTATGTAGAACAGCACTATCAAATATTAACAAGAAAATGCAATACCTCAAACTGCTGGCAGTGATTTCAATACTAGCTTACAAAACCACTTTTTTTTTTGTCTTTTTGAGACAGGGTCTTGCTATGCACTTGAGGCTGGCCTTGAGCTCACTTCTGTAGCCCAGGCTGGTCTCGAACTCGCACCAATCCTCCTGACTCAGCCTCCAGAGTGCTGGGATTACAGGCGTGCGCAACCACACCCAGCTTATGAAATCACTTTGAATACTAACATTATTCATTAAAATTGAACATAAATGCCAACAATCTAAGCATTCCCACTCCTAGTTGTACACTTAACTATAGTACATATACACATACATGATCAAACTACGTAAAAATGTTCAGTGCATTATTTATAAATTTTACTCAAATATAAATTATACAAAAAATAGGAATAGTTCAATAGATAAGATGTACTACTACATCTATACAAAGAATATTAAACCATAATGAGAAACACCGTAGTCAACAACATTAATAATCATAAAAAGTACTGAGTGGCAGTATTATAGGCAGCTAAGTTAGACAGAAATTAATTATAGTAAAGGATTAGGCCCTCAAGAAAGTCAGCACAAAAAATAAAAAGTGTTCAGATAATGGCTATAAGTACGAGATGGAGACACAATGGCCAGACTTGCAAGCCTCCTGAAGGGATAACTAGCAAATTGATATTATACTGTGATTAGTACCACCTCTGCTCTAGGAAGTCCTGGTAGGCATCAGGTACCCCAGTGGGTGACAAGAGAATCTAGACTCATCCTTTCCCAAAAATACCTTTATTTTTTTCCATGTATCCTTGCTTTCTGGGTCAGTACTAGTTGAGCATCTATAATGATAATCCCATAAGCTGACTATAGTTTGACCCATGCTGTCACTTTGCTGTGTTAATTACTCCTGAAAAAGGGTCTCAGTGGTCACCCTATTCAGACCCTCCAGGAAATCCATAGAACTACTATTTCTCACATTAACAAAACTTTCCTAGCTTCTTCCTTTAGTGCACTATCTACCTCATTTCTCAAGGGTGTGACACAATGAACTCAGCACACTGGACATCTAACAGGTTAGAAGTTACATTTTTTCTATCTCAAAAGAATGCACACAAAAGAATACTTTTGTGTGACTTGCATTTAAACAGTGTTCAAATATAGTTCTGTCAAGAGAGGTAGTGAACTGGAAAAATTTCTGAGGTGCTGGTAATGCTTTTTTGTAACCTAGAGGTAGTGTTTTAATAGATGTTGATTATGTAATTGTTAAGGAGCACAGCTACAGTCTGTGTACTTTTCTCTATGTCTTAACCTTAAAAATTAAATTTAGTTCTGTACCAGAACCCAGAGGATTTGGTAAGTGCCCACCAGCCCTAGTGAATGTTGAGATCATAAAGCTCCATCCAAGTCAACCAGAAGCTTCAGTAACTAGGCTCACCACAGCACAGGGTAAAAGAGATGATAACAGACCAATCTAATTGAAGGAAAGACCAATATCCAGGAAGAGGGCCTCATTGAAGTGATCTCTTCCAGAGAGACTGTCTTAAGAAATAGGCTTGGAGAGGGTGAGAGCAAAACAGGGATCTCCTGGAATGCCCAGCAAGGGATACAGGGCACGTATTCTGTTGTGGGACGCAAGGTTTAGTAGGAGTAATCATCATAGGAGGATGGCCCTAAAGAACACAACCTACTGGCATGTTTGAGCTCTGGCACTGCTGCCAACGTTGAACAGAAATCAGTGTTATGAACTGCCACAGGTAAAAATAAGATGGGCAAACAGTCCTATGGTTTGCCAATATGCAGTTGACATTTACAGCACTGTTGCTGAATTTTTTACAATAACATGGTAACACAGTACTGGGTGACAACTGCTTTTCTCTCTATTCCAGTACCTAGATTGCTTGGGGAGTTATAAACAATACTTTAGACCTATTCCCAAAGAACAAGACAAAGAATTTGCATAAACCTAGCGTGTGTGCGCACACACACACACACACACACCCCAAAAAAAAGTAAAATCAGAAACATGAAAAGGAACCAAAATATCATCCCAAACTTCCAACTCCCCTGAAATTGGTACAGGTAGCATTAAAAGGAAGCAAATTATAAGCTACACAGTAGATAGGTCTAAGAGGGTACCACAAGAGGTAAAACTGTTTTGTAAGGTACTTGGCAAATTTAAATTAAAGAAAGATCACATAACAACCATAATGGAACAAATGCTATTTTTCTGACCTAGATGCCATTTTTTATTGCATTTAATAAGAAACAACAGGGGCCGGCGGGATGGCTCAGTGGTCTAAAGCGCCTGCTTGGGAAAGCTTGGGTAGCTTCAGGGACCTCAGTTCGATCCCCGGCACCACATGCTGTGTCAGCCCTGCCCTCGGGGCGGCTGAGCCAGTCATAGAAATGAATGAATAAGCAAATAAAGGTTCTGAAACAAGAAAAAATAAAGAAAGAAAGAAAGAAAGAAAGAAAGAAAGAAAGAAAGAAAGAAAGAAAGAAAGAAAGAAAGAAAGAAAGAAACAACACATCAGTAGTACATTTCCAGTATTTGATACAATGCATATTGCTGTCCTCCCACTAGCCATACAGAGCACAGGGTGCAGATATGACAATTTCTCCAACCCCATTACTGGTAGAAAAAAAATTTCCTTTCATTGAGCCAAGTGAAAGTAGTTGCATACATAATCCAGTGTTTCCATAGTCACAGTGGGTTATTGGCAAAACTGGCAATGATGGAGGCTGTTGATTTAAACCTTTTACAGCTCAGCATACTAACCTAGCTCTATTTTATTTCTTTTTTACATGCAAAAATCTTTAATATAATACCAATAAAAATCTTTAATATAACACCACCAAACAATGCAGCAAATCATCAAGAAGATTATATATATTTTTTTAGTTTTATTTTTTTTTGTCTAAATTTTTTTTAATTTTTTTTCTCAATTTTTTTATTGTTTAAATTTAACAATGGTTATATTACATAT
>PVJA010010703.1:0-56680 GCA_004027025.1 Myocastor coypus
CCCAGGGCCTTTTCCCTGAACTGCCTCCCTAGACCTATTTCATTATAAATTTACTTTCAGGCAGGTCTCATGAAGCTGCTAAGCTACCGAGACAAAGCTTGTGTCTGTGACCTCCCTGCCCCAGCCTCCCAGAATGCTGGGGGTTCAGGTGTGCGCCACCATGCCTGGCTTCAGTATTGAAGGCGTTCTTTTTAAGAGTAACAGAGATGTGAACTCACAGGGTCTGTTCCTCTGGAATCCGTCTAGGAGGTCTAGCCATTTAGAATGTGCATTCTGAAGAATGTTGTTCCCTCCGAGTGGGGCCTGCACTGTGTGCAGAACCTGTCCCATGAAACAGAAAGCTTGATCCTGCCGTGCTGGTCCCGATGACAGCTGGCAGCTCTGTTATCTGATTAACTTCCAGTGTGGTTGGCTGGGGTCGGGGGAGGACCATAGCTTCTCTGCCGCCTCTGTGTCACCATGCAGAAATAGAGCAGCTTGCCAGATGTAAAAGGCACACAGCTTTTGTTTAAAAAGAGAAGTGTCTTGAGGTCTGTTTAATTTACTTTCAGAGTGCTTTTGTCAAATGTGTTCTTGGATCTCATGCTTATGTTCTGTGTTACTAGCCACGTAAGTGGAGCTCCGGGGCTTCCTGATATCACGGCGCCGACGGTGGTGTGACATGTGTGTGTGTGTGTGTGTGTGTGTGTAGTCTGAGGGGTGTCAGAAGCTACAAGGGCACGGGTGCCTGGCGTGTCCCGGTGCAGGGCCCCGGTGCAGAGCTCTGCGTGCAGAGCTAGGAACGTCACCCAAGGGTGCACTGTGCTCTCAGGTGTGGGTGGCGCAGTGGCCCATGGCTTCTCCCCAGGGGCCTGTGTTGGCAGGGAGGCCAGGCGAGGGACAGCTGCTCCTGGGAGAGGCCTGACACGTGCTTCTTGGGTGGAAGAAGGCGGCTTCCTGTTGCTCCAGCACTAGCCCAGGTGTGGATGACAGGGGAAGCAGCCCAGAGGGACACTAGATTTCTTACGTGGTTGGGCCGACAGACCCAAGCTACTACCTCCTTGCATGGTTCCCTGCTGTCCTATGTCTCATGCCACTGGATTAGCCTAGGACAGGGAGGGACAGAGAAAGAGCTTCAGGGGCCCTGGTCTCTAGATTGGGACTGCGGGTGGCGCTGACGGCACCTGTGGAAGTGACTGGACATCGATGAGTCGGCTCTCCTGTGCTGGGCACAGCACCAGATGCTCACAGCTAACAGGAGGAGAGGATTTGGCTCCTGGTCCAGGGGATCCAGGCTCATGGTCAGCTGCGCCAAGGGAGAGACATCATGGCGGAAGGGTGCGGAGGAGGAGGAGGAGGGGTGCGTGGTCTGTGGTGGCGAAAGGCGGAGCAGGGTGGCTCCAGGGCAGTGGGGCCAGAGGCCAGATGCAGACTCCAAGGCCAGGAGCCAGCAGACACACCCAGCGGTGCCGGCCAGTGCCCCAGTCTGACCCCAGCCCTCGCCTACTCTTTGCCTGGCCCAGGGTTTCATCGCGGGGTCAGGCAGATTTAGCAAGAACCGACCTTAGCACGTACCATGCGCTGGAGTGGAAGCCTCAGAGCCAGTTACTCTGCTATGAGAGCTCACTCACTTTGCTTTCCAGTTTAAGGAGGTTTGGTTGTAGGTAGCTGTGCCCCTGAAGTCAGACCCTCTGCAAAGAAGAGTCTGTTTTTTAGGTGTCTCAGCGATGTGAGAGATTCTCGTTTTGTGTGTGTCCCAAGATTTTTGCCTTCTCTCTTAGTTGAGAGTGACGTATTGGTTTCTGTTTGGCACTGTCCTTCTGTCCTTCATTGTAGGGCTTTGGTGAAATTATTGTCCAAGCAATGCTCGATATTAACACCCGAAGGAAAACATGTGGCAAAGGCAGATCTGGTTCCTATTTACAGTTGCATGGTTAGCAGTACTAGTAACAGCTAGTAACATGTAGAAATGGAAAAGCTTTGGTAACTAATGGGTTTGTCCTTTACACCCTAGGAGCCAACGTGATAGCTGTATAACAAAGCAGATCTTAAATTGGGAATTTGTATTTAAATCAGTTCGCCCGAGTTCTGTCTGGGCACCTCTTCTTTATGCACCTGGGCCCTCCCAGTCAGACTAGCTCACTGGAGGGACCTACTGCCACCTCCGTGTTGCGAGGATGCTCTCGTAAGTCTGGGCCTGGGTCTGGGCTTGGCTGGGCCCAGCGGTATACCTCGGCTCATTGGCTGTAAGTCTACTGGACTGGAACACAACTGGCAGGACTTCGCTGGGGTCCGATGTTCGACTCCTTCCAGCTGATCTCATTCCAGTTAGACTTCTAGGTCCTGCTGGCTGCTGGGCCTGTGGCTCCTTCCTGGTAGGCCTGCTGAGGTGGACAGGGCCTGCTGGGTCCTGCTGGCTATTGGTTCCACGTATCCCTCCAGGTAGGCCTGAGGTGGTATAAGCCAGCTGGACCTGGTCTTATTTTCCAGTTTAGAGGGATTTTAGCCCACTGCAAAGAGAAGGTTTCTATAAGTCTTAGATATGCTAGCAGTGTAGCACTTTCAAGGTTAAGAAAGAAGATAAAGGATTAAGGATGAAGCCTGGTTCTGAGTGATCAAGTCTCCAGATTCTAAGTTGGAGTCCCACAGTTCCTGGAGACACAACTCTTCACGTTTCCTGCTCCATCAACTGGTGCAGAGTCCAAGATGTGTACACTAAGAATACCCAGAAGCACGTGCGTCCTCACCTTGCTTGCTAACCGTGGCCTTGCTTGGCTGCAGGTGTGTGAGTCCTGTGTGCGGAAGCCGGTCCTGGTGTCTCCGCGAAGCCTGTCCCTGAGGCTGCGAGCTCCTCAGGTTGTATGAATGGGAAGGCTTAAATACTGAACATGATCTTTTTATTTAAGTTGTTTGGTTTGGTTTGGGGCCAAATTAACTTGTGGGAAATATAATTTCTTGGTGAAAATGTCATATTTTTCCACTTTAAAATTTCAACAACGCTTGAACTTGGGATCTCAAGCCTCGGCTTCCCAGAGTACTAGAATTGTAGGCGTACGTGAGAAATAATGTTAAGTGCTAGAGCTGACGGTTCCTCATGTGACATGGTTTCAAAAGGAACATCTTTGTGGAAAGCAATCATCTTCAATTTAACAGCTACTCGGACCTTGCCCTGCTTTTGGCCTTTAGGCTGATGTTGAGTCCCAGACCCCAGAAGGACTGAGGCATCTCCTGCAGGCTGCCAAGGACTAGGGCAGCTCTTCTGCCTGCTTGTGAGGAGGAACTAAGTGGGCCTGTGCAGGAGAACAGGCCCAGGAGGCCTGGGAGGGATCTAGGCCAGCCTGCACCCCTGGGACTTGGCACTACAGCTCTGAGAGCCCCATGAGAACCCCTGGCTCCTGAGCTACTTGCCAAAGCACTGCGATAAGCACCACTGAGGAGGAGCCACAGGGGCCAGGCCTATAATCCCAGCAGAGAGGGAGGATGAGGTGGGAGTGTGGTATGTTCAAGTCAGGCCTGGACAATTCTTAGACCCTGTCTCAATGAAAAAACCTAAAATGTCTGGGGGAGGATGTAGTGTAGTGAAAGGCCATGGGTTTGTTCAATCCCCAGTATTGGAAGGAAGGAAGGAAAGAAGGAAGGAAGGAAGGAAGGAAGGACGGAAGAAAAAAAGAAAGAGAAGGAAGGAAAGAAGGAAGGAAGGGAGAGAGGGAGGGAGGGAGGGAGGGCGGGAGGATGGAAGGAAGGAAGAGGTGGGCAGAAGGGAAGGAGGACCAGAAGGGGCATAGCTTTGGCTGTGCAGATCACCCGGGCCTCAGTCCTCCCTGTTCCCTGCCGAGCTGGCCCATGGCCAGACAGCTCAGGCAGTGGTGACTTCTGACTCTATGCTTTGAACGCTTCATGATAATTAATTCCATTGCTTTTAAAGAACATTCAAATGGAAGGAAAAATCAAATGGAACAATTTGTTGAAACCAATTATTTTAGCAAGAGAATCAAATGATTGTCAATTCAATTCAGGGCAGTGGATGTATTCAATTAAAAACCTCCACTCTTTGAATAATTAGGGAAAATCTCTTTCTGATGAGAATGTTAAAGTATGCCTGGCAGAGCCTGGGGAAGCTGTATGCTTGTGAGAGTGGAGATCACCTTATGTGACTACAGAAGTGTGTGCAAAATGCCCTCGCTTCTTTCGATATAAAAACAATTGAAAGTATGTTATGATGAAGGACTTCATAAACAAACAGAAGACCAGTGGTGGGCCAGAAGCAAGGTTTGCAGCCGCACGCCGGTGGAGCCGTGCTGTCCAGGACACGGAGGAGACATGGCGCGTGAGAAGCTGGAAAAGAAATCTCTCAGCAGAGTCCCTGCGAAGATCACCACGCTGGTGATAAATGTGTACATTAATATGACATGGCTCGCTCCACATGTAACCCACCAAAAATGAAGGAAAAAATAAACAGACCGAGTTGGAAGAGGAGCGAGTGTGTTGGATAAGAAAGTTCTGCATGGAACATGTTTTTCCAATTTCTAGGAGGGGGTTTGATATTATGGATTTGAGGTTAGCTTGCAGAAATAGTGGCACGAAGGCCTGGCTACGTGGTGCTCAACTTTGTTGAATGCACGATTATGAAAAAATCATGAGATATCAGTCTGTTCCTGAGACAGGTTAAATAAATAGATTAAATTAATTGTGTCAACTGTGAAAACCATGTGGTCTGTTGCGCTGCAGTGCCTATGCATCTTTATAAGTGGACTGTTGAATAGTTATGTTGTCAAACCTTCTTTATAATGTGATCTTGCTGTTGTAAAAAAAATCCTGCTGTAGAAGAGTAGACTTGCACACTAAAATTTAATTTGGAGTACTCGTGTGAATAAGTCAAAGCAAGTCATGGGAGAACTTTTTCTTTGCAAATGTTTTGGTTCTGGAAAGTTGTGTGCAGAGTACTACTTCATATTGGATGGGAGGGAACCCTAGGAAGGGGCCAGGGGTTGCCTGCCAGCAGTGCCCCAACAGAGCACAAACGCGCCGAGCATTTCCAGCTGCGCTCTGCCCAGGGAGAGTGTGCAGACTTTGTTGCCGCATCCCAGGCTCCCTGGATTTTGGGAAGCGTGGTCAACGATGACTTGGTGACCTCCCTCACCGAGCTATGTGATAATGTAGCCATTCCCCTTGGCTGGATAGGAGTCGGCATTTCATTTTTCAGTCTTAAAGATAAAGCCGAGATTAATATCCTTGATGCGTAAATCTTTTGGCCCCTTTATTGTTTCCTAAAATAGATTCCTAGAGTTTCTTTGACTGACGTATAGGGTGCAGACGTATCTGCATTAGCTTCCAAGGCCTTTAGCTTATCATGGTATCTGTGTGCTGCTGAAGTCTTGCACAGGGGATGTGTGGTGAAAGAGCCTCACGCTGTCCCTCTGGGCTGATGTGCAGCGGGGAAAAGCCTTGCTGACGTCTGAGGACGGATGGCTCCCTGACGTGACGACTGGCTCTGGCTCGGGTTCCAAGCAGCATGCTGCCCTGAAGTCAGCTCCAGGTTCCCTTCCTCGTGGAGAAGCAGGGGCTCTTGGGACAGAAACACACGGTTACTGCATCTGATGTGCCCTTGAGTGGGCTGGGTGGGCACAAGGAGCTGTCAGGGTGGCGATTGGTGGGGCTGCAGCTTGTAGGCCCCACCCTGCAGGCTCTGCTCAGCTCTGCAGTTCAGGGGCTGTCTGTCCCGAAGTCCCTGGTGGCCCCTGTCCCCAGGACCCTGCAGATCCTGGTGGGCACCTGGGGTTTGTGCTGGAAGGATACTGATGGTTAGCTCTCTTACGGTTTTCGAATTCCACGAAATGGTGTCCTTGGGGCTTTGTCCCCAGTCACTTGAATGTGTGAACGCCATTGTCATTTGAAGGGCTGGATCCTGCGGGGAAGCTTGCAGGCATCGTTTTGCTTATAGAACATGCATGGGAGTGGTTTCCTGGAGCGGGGGTCTTTGCCTGGGCTGGGCTGCTCTAGTCAAGGGACAGTCCCATTTGGTACGCAGCAGCATCCTGTCCTGCGCTGGGTGGTGTTGGCGTGCAGGACAAGGACACGTTGTTGGCCGCTATAAACCTGTCCTAGACGGAGTGAAGGGCGGTCCCCTCACTGCCCTCCTGGCTGGGCTCCCAGTCTTCCTGACCTCGGCAACGATGCTTTGGTGTCCCTTGGGTCTCTGGGGTGTGTGGGTGACCTGCTGTCCACCCCATCCTGACGTCCTTCTCGTTCTTAGTTTCCTGCCCTACCTTGTCAGCAAGACCCGAGGTGGCTGTGTGCGTGGTCCGTGGGGACCCAGAGGGCACAGGGCAGGAAACTGGCCCTGCTGCAGGGAGGTTTAAAGCCCACCATTTCCTGTTTCTCTTGGAAATCCTGGGCAAGAAGTGGGGCTGAGTGGCCCGGAGATTGCTTGACGAAGCTTCTTTTTCTCACCAGGGAGGAAACCAAATCCAGTCATGGCAACTTTGAGGCATCTGTCCCTGGAGTGCTGCTCGGGGACCAGAGCCAGGTGTGGGACCGGCCTTGGCACCCGCTTCAGAGCTTCCTGATCTAGCAGGGCTCAGCTTCAAGCCGTGCCATTGCCAGTGCTGGGGGCTGGTGTCAGTAGCAGGACTTCGAACCCAGAGCCTGGGGCCTGGTCCGTCTGGGCAGCTGGCTGTGACAGGGCCTCCTGCTGTGGCTCTCTTGAGGGCTCTGTGTGGCGGCACCTGCCACTGTGTGAAGGCCAAGTGTGCGCGGTCCTCAGCTGCTTGGGGATAAGACGAGGGACCCGCAGTGGCAGGAAGGCATGCCAGCTCAGCCGGTGTGGTCTGCCTTGCCATCCCTGCCACCCTCGGGGCAAAGTTGGAGCCACCCGGTCACATCCCACGTTCACACAAGCAAAAGGGCCCCAGTGTGGCATGTGAAAGAAGCGGCGCTGCTCCCTCAGGGCGGCTGGGTTCCATTTACCGCGCCCACCTCAGTGGGCTCCAAAGAGAGACTGGACTGAGGCCAGAGGGCAGGGGAGCCAGTGTCCCTGTGTCCCCCATCTGTGCAGATCTCGGGTGTTTGTGGGAGAACTTCCAGATCAGACGGCACCCTGCTGCCAGCCCAGGATCTGTGCGCCTTTGTTCAGTCAAGATTCTTTATCCAGAACCTGCAGAGCACTGCCGGCTCTGGCTCACTTCCCCGTAGCTCTGGTGTGGAGGAAACACTTCCGCTGTGGAGGACTTGTTTCTGCAGCGGCTTTGGCCACATGAGGCTGGCGCCGAGGTGAAGGTGGTGTGGAGGGTTGCGGGGTGTGGGGCTGTCTGACCACTCTTGCAGCCCTGCCAGGAGACGACCTCCCCCCGCCAAGTGTGGAGCCTGGGTCAGAGTGAGGCACAGCGTGCCGTCCCCCCTGGCACCCCGAGGCCCACGCACACTGTGGTATTTGCCTGCTGAGCTGCCCCTGTCTCTGCATGGCAAGAACGGGGCCTCGGTGGCTTCTCACTGGGTGCCAAAGGGCAAGGGGGAAGCCGTGTCTACACATTACCCTTGGGCTGGCAGTGCCACTCTCACGGCCCCTGGCTCTGTGATTCTCTCCACCTGCAGGGCTGGGAGGCCTGAACATCCACAGCAGCGTCTGTCGTCACCCTCCCCACAGCACGCATGAGCATGCTGAGTGGCATGTGAGCACAGGCAGCGAGTGGGGGCCAGAGCAGGCTCTCGTCCAACGCCTAGTGCCATAGTTTGGTGGTGCCGTGGAAGTGGCTTTGGGGACCCACTTGATTGTCAGAAATGTTGGCAGAGTGTGCAGGGCTTCCTTGGATGCTCACTAGCTTTTGTGAAGAGTGTCTCGGTTGAAGGCCTGAGGGTTGAAGAGGCCTTTGTGGGGCAGCACTCGGGGCAGCACTCAGGTTCCTTCGTCTCTTAGTGGTCAGCGCTTTGTCCTGCCTGCCCCCCCATCCACTTTGGGATCTGTGCAGAAACCCAAGAGGCACTGGTGCAGTTATGAGGGGTGGCCACGGGCGCGGGGCTCAGCACAGTTGGAAGCTGCAGGCTGGCCTCAGGCGCCTTGGGGAGCGGTGCATCCCGGCTGTCAGGGCTGCATGCATGAGAGCGAGGCGGCCTTGCCTGGAGGCAGACTGAAGCAGTGGCATGGCCTTGACTGGACCGCAGCCTGGAGCATGAGTCCACTGTATGGCCTCAACTTCTGCCAGGTCAAATGGCCATTCCAGCAGGGTGGAAGATGGACCTCGGTGTGTGGGCACCGGGCCACCCGAGAGCTCATCAAATTGTTATAGGTGAAGGGGCTGAGGAGATAGCTCTGTGGCACAAGTGCCTGCTTGGCGAGTGCAAGGTCATGAGTTCGAACCCTGGCCCCCCCCAAATATACTGAAATTGTTATAGGTGAAAACTGGAGTCATTCAGCTGTCTGGGCTGGTAGACTAGGCTGCTACTCGCACATATAGCGCCTCATCGCCCCGTCCCCAGGGCAGGGGTGCTTCTGGGGCCCAGCCCAGGGATGCGAGGGTCAGAGGCACCTGAGTTTCTTCAGAGTGCTAGGATTACAGGTGTGCACCGTCACGCCTGCCTCCCCTGAGTTCCTTTGAAGCAGTTTCCAATGCTTGGTGACTGCTGCTGGAGGGGTCTTTGCTGTCTGTACTCTGGAGACCCCCAGGTTAGGCCCTTGTAGCTGTCTAGTCACAGGGCCAGAGTGAGCCCCTCTCTTTTCACTGAATTCGTGCAGAAAGCCTGACAAAGACAGGCAGCAAGTGAAATCCTATTCGGTTACTGCTTGCTCATTAAAAAAAATTTGTAAACATCATCAGGAAGTGTTTTTTATTTCTTTCTAAAATTTCTTTTCTCCTAGGAAGGCTAGGGTGAGTCTCACTGCAGTGCTTGGGCTGGTCTGCAGCTCCTGGGCTCAAGTGACCCTCCCACCTCAGCCCCCAGAGTAGGAGGACCGCAGGCAGGCCCTGCACGTTTGCCCTGGGAGCTTCCTTCAGAACTTCTTTGGAATTGGCCTGCAATAGGCAGGGCTTGCAGTGAGTCGGGTGGGGTCATCCCCAAGTGGCCCTGACGTATTCAGGACACACAATGAGGTTCTTGGAGTGCCAGCACAGTCTGAGGGGAAGCAGCCACTGTGCCTGTGAGGCTCGGGAGGATGGCATGGGCTAGCAGGGCTGTTGCGAGTGGGCTGGTAGCAGAAGCCACTAGGTCCTGGACACAGAATGGCTGACCAGGCACCTTCCAGGTGCACTGTGGGCTTGCCAGGTCTCAGGAGTGAAAGGCACGGTTAAATGGACACCTGAGAAGCAAGGTGCGTGATCTCAGCACTCTGCAGGCGGGGGCAGGAAGATTGCAAGTTTAAACCCAACCTGGGTCACTTGGGGTGATCTCATCCCAAAATAAAATAAGATATTTGAAGGGCTGGGATGTAGTTTAGGCAAGGGCCCTGGGTTCAACCCCCAGTACCCCCTACACACACACACACACACACACGCACGCATGCGCGTACACACGGGAGGGGAACCGTTGAGACTCATTCAGCCAGCATTTCTGTGTGGTCAGCTGCATGTTTGGGTGGGGCGGTGGCAGCGGCGTCACATGGGGATCTTTGTGCCCTCCCCCTCGTGGCAGGCTGGGGTCCTGACTGAGGACTGAGCCGCATGGGGAGGCGTGGCCGCCCGGCACAGAGCGCTGATTGTTCAGATTTCTCAAGCTGCCACTCAGATTGCCCGGCGAAGTTCATCCCTGCCTGGCTAAAAATATGCTTTAGTTTTTTGTTGTTGGTTTTCATAGAAATTTTAAAAAGAAATTTAAAATTAATACCCTACCCTCCTGGTTCTAAAGTTATTATGTTAATCGCAGAGAATATGAAAACAGACGGAGCGCTGCATGGGGAACACAGACCCGGGACAGCCGCACTGCTGTGTTCTGCATTCCCTCACCATGGCTTTTCTCAGATGAATATTTGAATATCTTAACAAAATTGAATCTCATGCTGCCTGTCTCTTATAGTTGCTGTCCCTACTTAGCAGCCTCCTGGCAAATGTTCTTCATCGCTAGACCTGAAGCCAGGAGCCCAAGCCGAGGTGCGGCCTTCCTCCAGCGCCCACAGCGCTGGCCTGTGGCGTTCTTTACGCCTGGCTCTGCTGAGCGGTCACCGTAGTGGTTCCCGGTGCTGGCCCCGGGGCTTTGCCACCAGCCGCACCCAGAGTCCCTTCCTGTAGCCGGGCTCGGGGCGACGCTGTCAGCCACTTCCGCCTGAAGCGAGGCTCCGCATCCAGGTGCCCGTGCTGGCCGTGTCCCCACGGCCTCCATGCGCAGAGCGACCCGTGAGGAGCTGCTGCTGAACGCTGCGTGCTAACTCGCTGGTTCTGGACCAGCGTCTCTCCTAGAGTGCCGTGTTAATGCCTCCGTTGGAAGCCTGCCATTCTCGTGGGGCGTTCTCTGCGACGCCTGTAAATTCGGCGGGGAATATTCCTCTCCTTCTCAGCGAGGCTCCAGGCGCCCCAGGTCCCTGCTCTTCTTTCGCTGTGGGTTTTGCTCCTGTCTCCTGAAAGAGCCCCAGGCCCGCGGTGGTGGCTCCAGCAGGAGGCGGGGAGCCCTCGGTGACCTAGCGCAGAGATCGGAGCGTGCTGCGCGGCCAGCTATTTTTGCCTCCTGCTTGCGCTTCCGCTATCAGGCCCTTTGCCGCGCGGTGGCTGACTTGTGCTGCCCTCGTGCCCCCAGCTCCACCAGGCCGCTGGTCGGAATGGTCTCCACCACATCCGGCCTGGCCCGCCTCCTGAGGGCTGCACGCCCGCCTCCTGCTCTCCTCCAGCTCCTCTGCCCCGCTAAAGCCAGATTTCCATTCTTTCCTTTCCACCTTTCCTCTGACCCTTTAGAGTCAGAGATGGAGCCTGGGGCCCAGAGGCGCTGCCCGAGCGCAGGGTGCCGACTCACTGACCATGTGCCTCCCGGTTCTTGCCTGCTTGCTTCCCGCTCCCCTTTCCTCTTCTCTCCAGCTCCTGCCTGCCTTCGTGTGCTGTGGCCTCTGAGGGCCTCATCTGGCTGCCATGGGAGGTTGGAAGGAGTGAGAGGAGCAGCCGCAGCCTCGGCCCTGCTCTCCCAGCTGCCTCTCCCCTACTCCTGTCTCCCATGGACGAGCACCCTGGCTGCTCAGCACCGGGGTCTTTGCAGAATTTCCGAGGAGTCCTGGGCAGTGCCCTTCTGAGTGAGGCGGGCAAGGGCGGATGTTCTTTGCCTCAGCTTCACCCTCCCTGTGAGGCCCTCTCCTGGGAGACCCTGGCTTCTTTTCATATGACTTGCAAACGTGCAGATCTGATCACTGGATCTACTGCCTGTGGTGCCCATGGTGGAACCTGGCGCCTCCCCACCAGGCAGTGACCTCAGCCTGAGCTGCAGCCCGCCCGGGTCTGGGCCGTGAGCACCTGGTGGGGCAGCCGTGTGGGGTGAGGACAGGGCCTGCTGAGCCAGGACGGCGGGGCCCCAACTCCCCCTTTCAGTGACTGGGACCTCAGTTTCCTGTAGAGGAAGGAGGAGGAAGGGAAGGCGCAAGAGAGGGGAGCTGGCTGTGGGGATCACACGGAGCATTGTGACCCCACGCTTGAAAGGCTGAGGCAGGCGGGTCACCTGAGCCTAGGAGTTCAAGGCCGGCCTGGGCAACCCAGCAGGAGCCTGTCTTAATAACAAGAATAAGAAAAGAAGAATTTCTTGGAAAAAAGTGCTGCCCATTCTGAGTTGATTGCTGCCTCCTGGATATAGCACTGACACAGCACCCCAAACCCCATTACCACACCAGTGAATGCATGCTAGTCGGAACAGTGAAAGGGGAGACAAGGCCCAGGCCGCACCCTGCGCAGCCCCCTTGTGGTCCCCTGGCCGCTCTTCTCTGGAGAGAGGATGGTGACGTCGCCTATCTTAAGGACCCCATGCGTGGCCTGGGACACGGCGTGGTGAGCTGGTTCCCTGGCGTCTTCACTGGGACCTGGTACCTGCTCTGTCCACTTCACTGGTTCCACAAAAGATGACAGGGAGAAAATTGAATTCTGCCAGCAGGGCAATAACCAGGAGTCCTTCCCTACCTCCCGCTCTGCTTAGCGGAGCCCACTGCCCCGTGAATCCCAATGGGCCAAGCTTTCAGACCTGCAGCAGCCGCTGTCCCCTGCGGCTCCTGTCCCCGGCCTGCGGCCCCAGCCTGCGGCACCCCTGTGCTCCTGCTGCCCCCCCACCCATTGCTCTGTTTCTGCCTGCACCGGGCTGAAGCAGAGCGTGGGCCGCAGGAGTGAGCCCCCCATGCTCTGCAGCCACTGCTGTTTCTCCCTTCTGGAGGCCACAGGCAGCAACTCCCCTTCAGCTGGGCGTTTCTCTTTCACTGGTGCAAGGGAGCAGTGTGTGGTGCTAACAAAGCACCAAGGAAACAGCCGCATAAACTCAGTTCTGTGAGAAATGTTGGGCGAGCTACTGGGTGGACACAAGCACTTCTCTCTCGCAGCAAAACACAGTGCAGCAGCTTGTTAGACTTAGACATGAAGCAAAATACGAGTGATCAAAATACAGTAAGTGCTTAACTTTTAGGAATTCTTACAGTCAAGGACACGCTGTCAGGAGTTCTCCCCAATACCCGCCTCTTTGCAGAAGGCCGTCCCACCGTCCCTGTCACTTCTGCAGGAGCTCTGGAGTCCTTCTTGCTGAGGGTCTGTAGCTGTGCTGCCCTGAATTGATTCTAATGACTGATTCTCTTTCATGCTTCTTTTGACTGTGGGAAAGACCTAGAAGTCCGCCGGTATCAGGTCGGGAGAAGTGAATGAGGACACAGCGCCGCGTTCCCATGAGCTGTCCTGCTGCTGCACGTGCTCAGCGCAGCACCCGTCCTACTTTTGGTCACATTTTCTAAAGACACTCAAGAGAGAAGACTTCCAGAGCTGCTTCCGGAAGTGCCAGGAGTAGTGGGGGTGTCTGAAGCGGGGCAGGATCTGGAGCGGGTCTGTGGCAGTGCCTTTCACTGTAATGCATTTTAGAGTCACCACACACTGCTTTCGCCCTTGCGGGAGTCCCTGTGTCACCTTTCTTTACCTGCCCACTGAGCGTGCTCACGTCAGCTCCCCAGGAAGCTGTGCGTGGGTGCAGGGCAGAAGGAGTGGGCATGTGAGCTCTAGGCTCTGCCCGCCCTGGGGCTCTGTGAAGTCCCTGGGCTGCAACTCCTGCATCCGGGGTGGGAAAGTGGCCGGCCAGGGTCACATCCTTGGAATTCTCTCCCATTGCCGCAGACCGTGGCATTCCAGGCAGAGGCACCTAGGGGCCTCGGGTGCAACTTAGGGCCAGCTACATCTTAGAGTGGGCTTCCTTTCCTTTCCAGATTGTCATTTTAGGAAAACTGCAACAAAAATCATGCTCCACAGGACAGCTGAGGGAAAAAGAAGAAAAAGGACAAAGTGAGGGGAAAAAGGTATTATGTGCTGTCCAAGTCTCATCTGCTCTGAGGAAGAAAACCAGATTCAGTGGCCCTAGGAGAGACAGCTACACAGGCAGAGGGTGCGACCCTCAGGCCACGCATTCCCCTCGACAGGCACCCCCGGAAGTGAGTCACTGCCATGCTGTCCTAACTAGATTTCCTGTGCTGATCCTCGCGGACACAGTGCCTGGGTTGAGCTTGTGGAGATGTGTCCTGTGTGTGACTGAAGGAAGGAGGGAAGGGTGGGGCAGTGCACAGATTCGAGGCGGGTACTTGGCTTCCTTGCTCAGGGAGCCGTGGAGCCCACCAGTGTTGATGACCAGGCCGGCGTCCATCAGGGCCCGTGCTGGCTGAGTGGGGACAGCTCTTATTAGTGCAGAAGTGGCCCCATGGCTCAGTCAGGAGGTCACCACAGAGGGTCACCAGCGGGGCGAGCCAGCCTCCAGCCCTGCAGGGATTTTGAGCCATGTAAGTCCTTCTCTTGGAGGCATCTTGGGGCTGGGGACGTCCTAAGTTTGCTTTGGGACGTCCTAAGTTTGCTTTGGCAGCAGGGCCACGATTAGAACTGAGTTTCCTCCTCTCAGGTGGCCACTGAGGGCCTGGGAAGCTTGAATGCTGACAGAGCTCTGCATGGTCATGACGAGCAAGTGCCATGTCCATTCCAAAGAGAAACATGGGAAGGGGTGGGGTTCGGGCTTCCCTGCCCTTCTCTTCTAAGGGGAGAAGGGCTCCCTAGCACTCTAGAAAGATCTACTGGGTGACATTCTGCACTCCCAGGGGTGACCGGAGCCCAAGGGACAAAACCAAATGACTGCAGCTTGAGAGATGAAATGATGGTGCTTCCCTTGGGTGTAATTTTATCTTTTATTTTTTTAAATTAATAACATTTTTAGTACCTTTAATAAGAAATTACATTGTGACAGTTTCAACACGTTAATAGTAGTACAGTCCCAATAATTGATGCGATGCATATTGTTGTCCTTGTTGTGGTGATCAGAGCACAGGGTGTAGAGATGATAAATTTTCTAATGGCTATTGGTACAATAGATTTTATCTTTTAGATGCAAAATGTAGTTTTGCAGGTTAAAGTGAAAAAGTTCTTTGTCCTATAATTGCTTTTCTCAGAAGGAACAATGTTAGCAGCTAAGTATCTCATAGATGTTTTTTTATTTCAGTGGGAGTTCCCAGAGGGGATATCATGTGACTTTTATGTTGCTGGGATGCGATCCTTGACACCCACAAGTTAAGGAGGAGAATGTTTTCTTTTGGCTTACAGTTTGGAGAGGTTTTAGTTCATAGTTGCTTGTCTCCAGGGCAGGGTGGCCTGGCAGAGGGGCCTGGTGGAGGAGAAACATCTCATGGCAGGGTGGACAGGGAGCAGCACGCCTCCCTCCTTACCTTCGTATTCCATTCAGGCTACCGATGTACTGGCTGGTGCCACCTGTGCCCAGGGTGGGGCCTTCCTCTTCAGTAAATCCATTCAGCCCGATGTAGCACTGTGCTGAGACAGTCCAGGGACTAATCTGGCGTCAAATGCCCAGTGTCTAGGATCGCACACCCATGATCTGGCCATCCCAAGAGCCCTCCCTGTGGGCACCTCGCGCTTTGGGGGGCCATCTAGATGTCAGCCCTTGCAAGGGGTGAGAGCTGGGACTCCAGAGCCAAGACAGGAGGAGGGTTTGCTCTGTTCACTGGGTCATATATTCTCCATGAGCTCAGCTTCTCTTGGTAAGGATGTCCCTCTGTCCTCCTCTTAGACCAGTCCTCGGTAGCACTTTGCAGTCTCTTTCTCTTATTTCCCCATGCACCTCGTGCTCTGTGACTGTATCCCCAGGGATTGCATGGATTGGAAGTCCATGTTGAATCATTCCTGTGTCCACAACCTCTACCCTCTATTCAGACAACACACAACTTTGCTGAGCTGTCAGGACTTTCTTCAGGAGGAAGAAATGCCTCAGCTACTTGGGAGTGTGTGGGTAGAAAATATTACAGGTGGGTGAAGAATGAAGTGGGATTTATTTTGTTTAGTAAATCATTACTGGATGCTTACAGTGTTCAGGAACTGGCATGGGAACTGGAAATAGAATAACAGGCAGGAAGTAAGGCCTACTGCATGGTGGCCTAGGGATGGGCTTGCACCTTTGGGGAGTGGGTAGTAGGGGACTTGGCTAAAGTGGGAGGAGGTTCATTTAAGGGGTGCATTGTTGCTTTTTCAGGGGTTAAGCCAAGAGTAGCAGGATTCTGCCTCCTCCCTGTACCTCAGTGAAAAGCTGCCGAGTAACCTAGCGGAAGCATTCCTAGAGCTAACCCGGCCTCTGGCGTGTGAGCTCGGGCTACTATTGGAAGGTAGACTCTGCTAGCAAATGGCCTCACTTTTGGGGTCCACGGGGTGACTCCCTAAACTTACGGATTGTTTAGCAAATGCAGGTTGGAAAATGGGCCAGGAGAAGTGAGATGTCGTCTTAGCCTGGGAGACTGAAGCATTTTTAAAATGTAAAGTAAAAAAGATCAAAGGCTCCCTGGGCAGAGGGTTGACGGAACAGCACGGAGTGTTCTAGCAGGCGTGCTTCTGTTTAGGAATAAAACACCGAAGCATTGTGATGATTTTAACCTTTGAAGGGGAGGATGGCATGCGTAGCAGCCCAGGCTGGGAGAAGGAGGGAAGAAGCTGGGGGAGCTGAGATGCAGCTGGGGGCCCCCCCGGGGCTTGGCAGCACCACTTCACTCCTAGGAGCAGGGTCCTCCGGGATCTGACCCAGTGCAGGTGAGATGTGGAGAAGGGAGTGACAGATCAGAGAGCTGGCACAGGGGCTACTTGGGAGGTTTCTGACTTGGGATGTTGTTCGGGTAGGTAGGATTTCACCCCGTGGCCAGAGGCTATTTGTTATTAGCACTGAGCATTCTGCATGGGAACCTGATGGGATCAAGGGCTGAATTTGCTCCGAGAAAGATTTGTCAGGCGCTGTCAAGATAGCTCAGTGGCATAAGCACCTGCCTGGCAAGCACAAGGTCATGAGTTCAATCCTTGGTACTGCAAAAAAGAAAAGACAAGAAAGCAAGGTGTGTCTGCTTCTTCAGCCAGAGAAATAGCTGACAGGGGTAGAAAGCAATAGTCCCAGCTATTTCAGAGGACAGGGTGTTCCTAGGGAGAGGCAGGTGGAGAGTCAGAGCCCGCTTAGTGAGACGAGAGCAGTCATTTTTGAGCAGCATTGAGAGGCCTGAATTCTTTACCAGACCCAAGGTCAGGCCACTCCCCAAGCTGAAGACGGAAGTGTAGTCTCTGCGGCTGGCGGAACTGGTTTCTTGCTGGGCTGATGTATACACATCAGTCTGAGGAGATGCTGCCAGAAATAACATAGAATATTCTGTAGCCTGCAGGAAAAACCTACACAAATCTATTTTTAATAAGTTCTTGAAAGAAGAAAAAATGTGGCAGGCAGTAAATTAATGTAGCTATTGAGAAGTCACTGCCTCTTACAGAAAGCCCGGGTCTCGGTGCGTGCTCTGGCCTGTGCCAGAGCTGGAGGCAGGGTAGGGCTGGTACTGGCTGCTCTTGTTTCTCAAACGAAAGCCAGGTTCAACCTCTGCTTTGTAGCAGCCTCTGTAGTGTGTTGGGTTAAACCAGAGACCTTGCTAACCTTGGACAGTTTGGGCATAGGACCCCATCGAGTTCATTGTGCAGCCTAGTGGCTCAGAGACACTGACCAGTGAAGTACAGGCGTGACTCGCCCACGCTGAGATCCCGAGGGGCCTCCAGGCTTTTGGAACGGCCCGAAGCGTTAAAAGTGTTGCAGGACCTGGGTGTGAAGCCAGGCCGTGGGAGCTGGTGGTGGCGCAGAGCTGGCACAGAGCAGGGACGAGGTTCACCTTGGGAGATCTTGGGAGAGTACAGTTAGCACAAACATGATAGCTGTAATAAGATAATTAATTAAAAAATCTAAAACTCAGAAAAAGAATGAAAAAGCTGGTTTAGAATTAAACTCAAATGGCTCACTTATAAATGTGGTATTTCTACCGAGGACATGAGTAGGCTCTCAATTCTTACTTAAAGAGCTGTTGCTCTTTACAGATTACAGTTGAACTGCAATGGATTTTTAAAAATCTAAATAAGTTCTTCCACATTCTTTCAGTGTGGGCCATTAGGGAGGTACAGTGATTTCCAACAGTGTGAGGTGCTACCTTCTGTATACCTGAACTAAAACCCGCTGTGTGGCAAATCCGGTTTTCACAGGAGAACTTGGAGGACTGTGGGTCACCTCTGTGTCTGTAGGTGCCCGCCCTAGCAGCCCAGCAAGGTGCCAGCCTCTGGCCTTTGGTGTACAACATGTCACAAAAGTCATCACAATAAACAGGCGCAGACGACGTCAGCGCAGACACCACCTCCAGCCCCATGGGAGCACCCTGCTCTGCACAGAGGGGGAGCACGTTCCACTTTGGTGGACTCTGGGGCTGTGGATATGCAGGAAGGGCTCTTCACACTCCCAAGGAAGTAGAGTCCCCTCCTTCTCTTCTTGCCCCTCCTCCTGCCACGCCTCCTCTCTCTCCCTCTCCTCCTTCCCCCAGAGCCTGAGCAACGCTCTGCCTGACCCTGTCCCCTCAGCGCTTCTGCTGCCTGCTGTGAGTTTTCAGTTGGTTTAAGAGATTACACCTGAGCACGAAGGGCTCCTCTCCTCCCGTGCTGTCCGAGGAGCCAGTGCGGGCTGCTCCCTAGGGTCACAGGGGACTGTGGGGCTGCCCTCGGGTGCAGGCCTTGGGTTTTACCTGCAGCAGCTTTTTGTGGATACATTTGTAAAATGGGATTAAAACATAATTTTAGAGGAGGAAAAACTTTGCACTGTCACTTTTTAAAAAATCTGCACAAACTCTGCAATCCATCAGCGTGAATTTATAAAACTCAGTGACACTTTTAATACTGTCATTAATATTTGATGTCCCATATGTGTGTATGCTATATATTGAACACAACCTACCTTTTCATACTTGTTATAGGCAGCGAATTTTTAAACTCGTGGCCAAAGAAAACATCAAATTATGTTCTTAGTGCTCATCTATTTAACTCATATTTTACATCCCAATTTGTTTGGACAATTTCTTTGGATAAAATTCAGACCAATTTCTCATTTAAATTGGCTTAACATTTTTAGTAAGCCGAGTCATGGCTATGATTTTAAAATAACAATTTGACTCTAGGCCCTTACAATCTATTACCCTGTACGATCGTGTTTTCCTTGGGATTTTACCCTAAAGTTCCATTCTCTTAGCTAATTTATTTAATAAAATTAATGCACACTATACAATTTATATTTCATTTGCGAAAGCCTTTAACTTTTACATTTTATTAGTACATGCTACCAGGACATGTGTGCAGCGTGTGCAGCGTATAATAGCCTTGGGGAGCGGCTTGCACGCGAACGAGCCTGTTTCCTCTTACAATCCCGTTTGCCTTCCTTCCCTTCTCCCTCCGTCCTCCGGCTGCCGCCTCCCGATTTTCACTTCTGTTGCTGGTATTGATCTTAGCTCATAGATCTTATACTACCTGGGGCTCCCGGGGTCCTGTGCCCGGCGCATCTTTTTCTTCCCTCCCCTTCCCTCCTCCATGCCCTTCCTCGCACGTTTGTCTTGGTCCATGTCCGTACTGCGAGAGACCAATCCCTTGTCCCCATCTCCCGTCCTTATTACTCTGCTTGTCTATACTTTGCCTCACTTGAATGAGAGCTACCGTGGGGTACTGAAGCCCGTATGCCTGGGTTATTTCATTCAACACAGCATTTTTCAGGCGTGTCCACTTCCCTGCAGATGTCTCAAAGTTGTCATTCCTTCCAGCCAAGTAGTATTCCATCCTGTGCAGATGCCACGTTTTCTTTATCTAGCCTTCCCCCGACGGTATACAGGAAGCGTCCAGGTTTAGCTGTTGCGAATTGTGCTCCCTAAAAGCATTGGTAGGCGGGGGTCGCTGTAGTGTGATGTCATGAGCTCTTTGGGAAGGACGCCAAGAAGTGGGTACTTTCAGCTTGATACTGATTTTCATGGTGGTTGTGCTAGTTTGCATTTCTGTTTCTTCTAGTGAGAACTGTGTCACTGGACCATTCCTGCTAGGTGGACACCCAGCGCTGTGGTGTCAGCCTTAATGCCTCTGGTGAAAATGAGGTGCTCCTGTTCCAACCTATGGACTGGCTGTAAATCCAAGATCATGTTTTCTCATTTGAAAAACGTTTCTATTGTTTTTTTTTGTCACACATATTTGAAGACCCTTTGGGCATGACCCAGGGCGTAAGGAGAGGCGTGGCTGTGGCCTCCCTGCTTGCTCGCAGTGTGAGAGACGGATGTCGCCCTTGTTGAAGGAGTGGGGCTTTTTTTGCCACTCTCCAAGGAGGGAGATGGGGGTGGGTAGGGGGGGCTCTGGCCCATGGTCCGCACCTCCGAAGCGTCCTGACTGGGAGTTTCCAGCTCCAACCGGATGGACAGCCGGAGCGGTGCCGGGGAGGATTCTACACAAACAGACGATGAATCAGGGGGCACAGCCGCCTCACCCAGCTCTCCTTTCCTTGATAGCTCTGTTTCCTTGGGAAAAATCTATGGCTGTTTAATGTATTTCCTGCCCATTGTAAATGGCTTGCAGCTGGGCCTGTCTCTGTCTCTGTTTCTCTCTCTCTCTGACTTATGAAATCACAGAGATTTTGCGAGGACATCCACTTAAAAAGCGATCGATCTCTCCAGAGTAAAGACAGAAAAACATAAAAAATGTAAACAGTTTCTAGAATCACTGAGTTGGCAGAACTATTGGGCCGTTCGATACTGAGGTCGCTCTTCTGAGTAATGTGTATCTATCTAGTGTTCTAGCAACTGCTAAAATAAACAAAGCTCTCGGACCAGAATGAGCTTAGAGGGTACTTAGTGGAAATGCAGCTCTATGGCCGAAGGCCCCTTGCAGGGGTGAGTCGTGCGGCGCGTCCTGGCCTCGAGAAGAGGCAGCAGGAAGGAGGGAGGCACAGCCCGTTCCTGTCAGCCCCAGAGCGCTCACCTCCAGGGACTTCAGCTGAAACTACTACTGTGAGGAGCGGCTGAGAGAGCGCCTTAGGGTGGGCAGTGTGGAGCAGCGCACGGCTGCGGTGGGCAGGAGGGCTCCCCCTGCAGGGCAGGGAGGTGGCCTGGCCACCTAGCGGGTCCACATCTGTCAAGATTTTCCTCTCTGTGTGGATAACTTGTAGGTTGCCCAAGCCACATCTGTCACTGTCCCTACTTTTAGAAGTTTTCAGAAACTGAATGGTGACTTTTGTCTTCAGAAAATGAAGTTTGTGGGGGAGACGAGCCAGGAGCCCTGGGACTCGCACGGTCACCTCCATGTTGGCGCAGCTCTTGTGGGGCTCGCAACCCGGGCTTTGTGAGCACTCCGTGCCTCGAGAAATCCCCCTGCATCGTCCTTGCCCTTCTCTCCCTGGACAATTAAAGCCGGGTGCCCCCCCCCCCCCGCGCCAGTGCTTATCTAAGACAAGGGCTTCTTCCTGGGGACACCGGGGCCTGCCTCCTCCTGGCTCTGCCAAGAGCGCAATCCCCAGGCCCCGGCTGCAGCGTGCAGCTGCTGGGCGCTGTGCAGAGAGGTGACCACTCATGATGAGAAGTGATGGCCTGTGCTTTCTCCCCGGACTTGAGCAGGGACCATGTCGTGCCTGAGGAAGGAGGAGTGTTTGCCTTCTAAGGCTGTTCAGCTCAGATGTGCTTTACTGCCAAATCCAGAGACATATTTTGCCCTAGATGGAGATAAGTCACTCAGATACGGGGTTTGTGTCCTTGTGCGCTTGGGTGAGTCCTGGGTGGCAGCTCGGGAAAGGCGAGGGCACGCAGGCACTGCTGCCCTGTGATGCCCACCACCAGCCAAGTGGGGCATTGCAGACCCAAAGAGGAGGAATGTGGACTTGTAGGTGTGGCTCATTATCACTCAGTTGGGGTCTTTAGTTACCCATTGCTGCACGTGGCTTAGCTGGACAGTGAGCACGTGGGAGCTACTCAAGCTGTGTCCAATTTCTTGGACTGGGCTGCAAGAGTGACCTGGCCAGGCCACCTGGGTCAGCATCCCTCACACTGAGGACATCAGGCAAGACACAGGCAGGCAAGAACCTCTGACCACTCTACATGTGGGCAAGGCTGGCGAGGGCTGGAAACAACCGACCGCTGCCCCGTGGGCTCCTCACAGGACAACACACCAGGCAGCAGAGAGCTGACGTCAGGGGCTGGGGCAGGGGTGGGACAGGATCGAGCCATAGTCCTTCTGCATCTGAAGCTGTGTGTTTGATGTGCCCAGCATCCCCCTGGACACCACATGAATGCTGGCTTCTCAGGGGCTCTGGGAAGGTGGGGGGCTGGCTGCCCCTCAGGGACCACTGCTCTGGGGTGCTGATCCTTGAGGCCACAGGGACCCTGCCCCTTCCTCCTCCTCAGAGTCACCTCCCATCTCTGCTACTCTCTGTCTCCCAGTAGCACCCTGGTATCAGAGCACCATCCTCCCCTTGTACCGTGGGCTTTATGGTGTCTGGTGTTTTGGGGTCTTATGTCTTTAATCCACTTTCTAGTGATTTTGGGAGTCCTTGTCCATATTCCCGGGCACCTGTTTCAGCACAGCTGATGAAGTGCATAGCTGAATTTAAACCTCGGCATTGTGCTACTGGATGGTCCATTTGATCACCGTGTGACCAGGGGCTGCGGCGTGCCAGAAGGGACAGTAGGACTGAGGAGTGACAACTGGCCAGGGTGGGCATGAGGCTGATTGTGCAAGGCTGGGCACAATGTAAAACTCAGGGCTTAAGTGTTGAGTTCCCCATCTCAGGCTGTGGTTGACTAGGGTGTCAGATGGCAGCTAAGAGGGGCCATGTGTGTGCTGCAGGTAGAGGGGCCACGCGCCATTCTGCTGCCTGGGGATGTCCAATTTTCCAACATAGTTTACTGAAGGAGTGTCCTCCCCCTCTTCCGAGATCTCGGTACCTCTTTCTAAAAGGAACTGTGTGGATTTATTTCTGAGCTCTCTTTTTGACTCATTGGTGGATGTATTTGATGCCTTGCCAGGCCTTCTCTGCGTTTTCTGGCGTTGGGAGGGCCGTGTCTTCAGCTGTGCTCCTTGCTCACGATCGCTTTGGCCAGGTTGGCTCTCTGGTGGCTCCTAACAGTTTTCTCTAAATTTTTGAGCAAGTGCCACTGAGATTTTGCTAGCGATTGCCCTGAATCTGTGCATCACTGTGGCCAGTGTGAGTGCTTTAGCAATACTGCCTCTCCCAGTCCATGAGCATGGGCTGCCCTTTCAGGCATTTGTGATTTCATCCATCAACCAATATTTTCTTTAGTATGCAGTGGACTTTTACTTTGTTAAATTTATTCCTATGGTGTTTTGTTTTTGTAGCTCTTATAAATAGGATTATTTTATTGATTTTTTTCAGTTGCTTTGTTTTATATAAATGTGATTAATTTTGGGGCTTTCAATTTGTGTTCTGTAGCTTAACTGACTTTTAAAAATTATAACTGGTTGCTTCATTGTAGTTGTTCAGAGTACAAGATGCAGACCTGATAACTTTCCTAAACACTATTCATACAAATATTTCTTGTCATTGAATTAATTATCGTGGCTGTCCTATTAACGTGTTTTGAAACTGTCTCATTGTTATTTCTTATTAAAAGTAATAAAACATGAAAAAAATTCTTGGAAGTATCCGTCGAAAAGTGACTACTATTCGGTAGCACTGTTAGGGTCTTATGGACGTGAGGCTGCGTGCTGGCAAGCATTGGCAGTTCGCCCCTTTCCACTTCAGATGCCTTCGCTTGTTTCTGTTGCCTGACTGCTCTGCTGGGACCTCAGTGCCGAGGGAGTCCGAGTGTGAGGGTGCACACCCCGGTCTGGCTCCTGACTCCAGAAAGAGCTTTTGGCTCTACACTGGTGAGCATGCCGTTAGCTGCTGTTGTGCTGAAATGCACTCTTTCGATCCTTACTTTGTTGAAAGGGATTTTTTTAAATTTTTATTTTTATTATTATTTTTGTTTTCTTGTTTCAGAACTTTTATTTGTTTGTTTATTTTTATGGCCAGCTCAGCATGCTTTGAGGGCAGGGCTGGTGCAGCATGTGGTGCCGGGAATTGAACTGCAGTCCCTGCAGCTGCCCAAGCTTTCCTAAGCAGGTGCGGTGCTTTAGACCACTGAGCCATCCTGCTGGGCCCCAAGAGAGAGATTTTTAAAAAAAAATTGTGTAAGTGAGGATTTTTTCATTTCAAATACTTATTCTGTATCTCGGAGATGGCCATATGGTTTGTTCTCCATTCTGTTAGTGTGGTGAATTGCGTTTGTATCTGTGGGAAATCCTTGCATTTCTGGGATAAAGGTGACTTGTTGGTGAATGATTCTTTTAGTGTGCTGTTGAATCTGGTTTGGTAGGATTTTGTTGAAGACTTTTATAGCTCTTCTCATCAGCAATACCGGCCTGAGACTTAACAATTTTTCTGTGGTATCCTTTTCTAATGTTGGTATGAGGAGAACAGCGGGGTCAAAACGAACTTGGAAGTATTTCCTCTTCTTCAGTTTTTATGAGAATTTGAGAAGGCTTGGTGTTCTTTCTTCTCCAGTGTCTGGCGGGCCTGGGCGCTTCTCTGACACGAGTCTTCCCCTGGTTCAGTCTCTGTACCCCTTGTTGCTCTGATCAGATCTCCTACTTCTTCATAATATCACCGCGTTGTGTTGAATGCATCTAGGAATCCTGATGTTCACAGTTCATAGTAGTCCCTTATGGTCTTTCATATTTCTGTGCTAACTGATAATTTCTGATTTTATCTGTTGTGTTTTCCTTAGAGATTGTTTGGTCAGGCTTAGTATCTTTCAAAAAACAACTGTGTTTTTTTTTTACATCGATTATCTGATGTTTTCTTTTACCATGTTGCTCTTTTCTACTCTGCTCTCTGCCATTTCTTTCCTTCCTATTTAGGTTTAATTTGTTCTTCTTTAGTTTCTTAGAGAGTGGTGCTGCATGACTTGAGGGCATTTTTCTTTTTCTCGGGGCGTTCACTGCAGTGAGCTTCTCAGGGTTGCTCTCGTTGCATCCCAAAAGCTTGGTGTCTGTTTTCGTTTCTCTCATCCTATTTTAAAACTTCTCCAAAGTTCTTTAATTTTACCCATAGGGTGGTCAAGTGCATGCCGTTTAATTTCAATATATTTGTAAATTTTCCAAAGGCTTTCCTGTTACTGGTTTCTAGCTGTGTAGCCCTTTAGTCAGTAAAGGTATTTGATATGACTCTAATCTTAAAATTTTTAAAACTTATTTTCTGGGCTAACATATCTGTCCTAGAGAATCTTTCCCGTGCACTGGAGAAGAGGGTACGTTCTGCTGCTGTTGGATGGACTGCTCTGTACATGACTCATTGGTCCTTGTAGCCTAACTTTTAGTCTCAGTGTGACATTTCCCTCAATGTTCTGCTTGACCTTTCAACTGCTGAAAAGGAGGCACGGCTTCTCTCTCACCATCACACCACAGGGTGCCGTTTCCTTCCTGTCTGTGTTTTGCTTGACACCCTTTGGGACGGCAGTGTGGGGTGTGTGCCTATTGACAGCTGCGCCTCCTCCCAATGCCCCGACCCTTATCACTCTATCATGCCCTTTGTGTCACTTTAGTTTTTAGGCAAACTTCGTTCTTTTCTGATGCGGTCCTAGCCACCCTACTCTCTCTTCATTTCTGTTGGGAATATCTTTTTCTATTCCTCTGCTCATTCACTCATTTCCTGTGTCCTCAAGGGTAGTACAGCATTGGGCTTTTTAGTCCACTCAGTCGCTGTCTTTTGATTAGAAAATTTAATACCTTTATATTCAAGGTAATCATTGTCAGGCAAAGCCTTACTGTTGCCATTTTGCACCTTCTTTATTTTTCGTTCAGAGTCTCCTTTTGCAGCCCAAACCCACAGTGATCCTCCTGTTTTCAGGCCTCCTAGCCCTGGAATTACAGGCATGCACAGCCATGCCCAGACTTGTTCACAGGTCAGTGCACACACAGGGGCTGGCTGGCATGGCATGTGGTGCCAGGGATTGATCCCTGGCCCCTGTGCTTGCTTAACAGGTGGTTAGTCAGCTAAGCTATCTTGCCAGCCCTTTTCTGGTTTTCCATAGGCTTTTGCCTTTGGGGTATAATTAGGCTTGCATAAAACATCTTAGGTATAATAGGCTACTTGAAGCTGATACCCGTTTAACTTTAATTGCCTATAAAAAGCCTACAAGTTTCTTCCAGTATTCTCTCAGCATGTTATGCTTCACGCTACAGTTGCATCCATGTATGCCCTTCACAATTATTGTAGCTCTGACAGTGGTGCTTTGGCTCAGGGACACCTTGTTCACACACAACTTGGTTCTTCAGCAAAAATATTTGACAAAATTTTGGTTCCACTCACAACCTCCACATTGGCAGACAGACTCCACCCAGCTGTCCTCCACACAGACACAAATGCTTCTGTGTTCCCCAACTGTTAAACAAATTAAGTGGATGAACCAAGCTTCTATTGCATTAATTGTTTGAACCGTTCTCTCGTTGGCTTCAGACTTCCCAGTTGGATTTTGGGAGCAGGGACCATGCATTGCTGTTCTGTTTCACGTCTTGTTCCACATAATGCTTTGCGTGGCATTCTCAGCATGTAGCTTTGTGATTGTCATCTCTTCCAGGGAATGATGCTGTTGGGCCCGGGACACCTCCTGCGTCACCCACACTTGCTGGGTGCCGCTGGCTCTCCCTTCCTGCTGTGACTAATGACATGCTCCTCTCTTCTCTCTTCCCAATCGCAGCCTGCGCGTTCCGGTACAATGGGCTCTCCTTCGTCTACCTGATCTACCTCCTGCTGATTCCTCTCTTCTCAGAGCCAACGAAAGCAACCATGAAAGGTAAGAGCCTTCATTGTTCTGGAGCCGGCGGTGTGGTCTGGCTGAGTTGTGCCGAGCTCCGTGGCTTTGTCCTTCTGCGGTGGGAAAGATGTCATCTGGTATGAGGTGGGAAGGGCAGCCCAGGAGGGGCTGTGGGCGTGGCGCTGGGATACCCACGCCCACATGTTCTCCTGCAGATGTACCTGAATACAGGTGCAGGGTTAGTTCTCAGGGTCTTCCTGTGAAACTTCGGGTCCTTTCTCACTCTTTGTAAGACTTAAAGGCACAGAAAAGAGAGAAGCAGTGTTTTTTGAGGATCTGATTAGGAAGAATAGTCTGGGTCGAGAATTTATTTAATTGAACTCTTCTTTAAGCATAAAGCACAAATGACACTGAGTTAATTTAATACAGTGTTTTTAACTTGTTTTTTTTTTTTTTTTTCTTTCAGTGCTGGGGATCAAACCCAGCACCTTTGCACTGAGTCATGTCCTCAGTCCCATTTAATTTTATTTTTGAAGACAAGATCTCGCCAAGTCACTCAGTTTTCCAGGCTGGCTTGAACTTGAGATCTTGCCGCTTCAGCGTCCTAGAGCAGCCGGATGATAGATAGGCGTGAGTCAGGCTAACTTGCTTGTTTATTTAAACACGCTTCCATAACAAGAAATATGGAGCGTGCTGGTGCCACAGGTGAATGCGACAGCTGCCTGTGTGCCTGAAGGGAAGCGGAAGTTAGTCTGACCTGACCAACAGAGCAGTGTGGGAAAGGCCATGGTGCTGACGCCCTGGGACATTTCAGAACCTTGGAAAGTAGCAGTGCAGACCCTGTGTACACAGAGCAGCAAACAATGGCTGCAGCTTCCCCATTCTCCACATTTGCTGCTCAGTGTAAACAGCCCAGCCTGACCGGAGTGCTGGCCACAGGGCTGCAGGTGCTGCCTGTGGCTTATGACTGCTGTCTCTGGAACCCAAGGAACCAGAGCTCCTGTGCCTCCTCCTCTACTCACTGTGCAGAACTATGTGAATCTTGTCAAATGCTGCTGCCTGCCCAAAGGTCAGCAGGATGGCAGCACACCGCCCACCATGGCCCATGGCGGGCGGGGCTCGTGTCTGCAAGAAAGGTTTCAAGAGTGTGGAGAAGTTGCAATGCTTCACAAACGAGCCCTTTCCGAGAGCCCATTAACTATCGCTGCCCTGAATCGATCCCGAGCCGGTAGCCCGAGCAAGCAGTGAGTCAGAGGTGCCTGAGGGGCTCTGCCAGGGTGAGCCATGGGCTCCATGGGGACTGTTGCGCTGCACCCCACAAAGCACAGCACCGCCCCTGTAGAGAAGCCCTGGTGGGACACGAAGTCACGGGGTCAGAGCGCAGACTGAGCAGAGCAGGTGCAGAAGTGTGTGCTGGCGCTGAGGACGCCAGGAGGGGAGGAAGGACGTGCACCGTTGTGCAGCCCACGCGCATCGCCCCTGTGGGTCCGGACGCAGCAGTGTGACATTCTGTCTCCCTCCTTCCTGCGCTTTGGTGCCAGGAGTCATGACTGACGTTCAGTGTGGCCTTGTGTGTGTTTATGTAATTGAAAGCGGATGGCTCTGAAAGGAAGAGCCACGTTTACTGCATGTGTGGGACTCCCACCCGTGCACCCCCAAACCTGTGTTTGGAGGCATCTTGGGTCACTCCTTCCTGGGATACAGGGCCCTGCGTGGGCCTAGCTGAGGTGGTGCACACAAGGTGGTGCTTCAGGGAGGCTCAGCGCCACGCTTTGGGTGCTGACACCTTTTGTGAGTCTGCTGGCAGACCGTTGACCAGAGCGGAGGATCAGGAGAGCTGCTGTCCCCGCTCCCAGATCCCACCTCCAGAGCCGGGGCTGCTCTGGCTGGGTTGCAGAGCCTGCTCCGCCGCCCTCTGCTGTCGGCGGGGCTGACTGTACATTCATTCTGCTGTGCAATCTGTTACAGAGCTGGTCACTCGGAGCCTCATGTGGTATCTGTGTTTGGTACACGTTTCTGATAGCATGGGATGTCAGGAGGCCAAGGCACTTGGCTTGCTTGCTGCTGTATTTCCCGGGCCAGGAGCAGGACCCGCGGGCCTTGGCTGTCAGTACGCACTTGTGAAGAGAACAGATGGACCCATCTCCAGGGCCGGGGCCAAGAGCGGTCTGGAGCGCAGCTTCCGTGCTGTGCACAGCCAGCGCCATGGGCTGGGGCAGACAGCAGAGGGCTGGAGACCCACGCTCGCACTGCAGAGGCCTTGGACTCTGCTCTTCCAGGCCTAATCGGGCTAGGAGAACAGAGGACCCGGAGCAACTGAACCATCAAGACCATTCAAATCAGTTGTGCTTTTCCTGCCATGATGGGTGCCATCTAAAAGGAAGTGAGAGCTTTCCTGCGGTTCACAAGTCGCGCTTTGTGCCAGGACTGAGGCACTCTCCGATGACTCTGGTAACTGCATGGCCGAGCGTTGGAAGACAGCGGTGTACAGCCAGGTACACAAGAGGCTGCTTTTCCTGTGTGGCACGGGGAGTGTTGCGCACCAGGCAACACAGTGAAAGCATTCTGTTTTGTTTGGAGAGATGTAAGTATTCAGCCTCAGGCTTGACAGTGCCCAGTGAGGGTGAGCTAACACTGCTGGCATCGTTTTTAAGTACAGTGCAATTGCTCCAACGTGAGAGTGAGCTAGATTTAAAGCAGTGAAGCCACCTGCTTTGCTGAGTGGTGGCTTTTCCCTGGCCTTGTGCGGGGGTTGCTGGTGCTAGTCTTCACCGAAGGATTGTGGTGCTTTCCAGTCACAAGTCGGCGATGTCCACGGTTGTCTCTTCGGAGCTGTTACTGAGATTTCTGATGAACCGTTAAATCGCATGTAGGTTGGTAACCTCAAAGGGAGCACCACTCATGCTGGCTTCTAAGCACATATTTATGATTTCCGTGCATGAGTTAACTTAATTCTCACAGTGGACCTTTGATTGCAAGTGAGGATCGGGAAGCCTTGTGTTCCAGGGTGCGCAGGCCTAGGCGCCAGTGTGTGGGCAGTCACACCCACCCATGCCTGATCTGACTGAACCCCTAGACACAGAGAAAGCCTCAGGCTTTGGGGGAGGGGACCGGGTGGTTAATAAACGTGTGCTGGCTGATGGATTGACAGACTCGGCCTGGGCATCTAGAGACCGACGCGAGGTGCCCGAGGGCGTGCTTTCATCTGTGTGGGCACCTTCTGTGGGACACGTGCTGTTGAGTGCCATCCATCCCTTCTGTCAACACACGCTAATTGGAAGACTCTCCACACAGCTGTGGCTCGGCTTTGGAGGGTGAGAAGAAGGTACGGAACACACAGAGCCTTCCCGGAGTGGCCTCTTCTGCGCATTGGATGCCACCTGCTTTGCCGAGGGGCGGCTTTTCCCTGGCCTCAGCAGCTGCCTCCTTCTGGTAGGGCTGCTGCTGCTGCTGCTGCTGCTGCTCTGAGCAGACTTTGTGTCACCTGTTGGTGCTGTCTCAGGGCCCTTTGCACTGGACCCGATACCCTGGAAGGTGGTCTGGGTTTCCCAGCATTGGGAGTCCAACAGGCTGGGGAATACTGCTGCAAATGCGAGTCACACTCATCGCAGAGGAAGAAATCCGCACAGTTAGCCTGAAGCCAAGGGCCGAGGCTGCAGCTTACTATGACTCAGAGACTGGGGCTGACTTGCTGAGGACAGTGTGGCCCACATGTGTGACAACGCTGGCGCCAATGGTGTCTTCATGGTGGGCTTGTGTGCTGAGAAGGCAGCAGCCCAGGAAGCAGGTGCGTCCTGGGTCTATTCTAGAATCCTGATGCCCAAAGCCAGGTGTAGCCATGTGGTCCAGCAGGATAGACAGGTGCTAGTAGGACTCCTCCCAAGAGCTCAGTGGCAGTTGTGACCCCTGCGTCATGTGCCAGCTGCAGTGCTGAGCTGTGACTCCCCCTGTGAGGGGGCAGAGAAACTCTTGTAGTATTGCAGGACAGCACCTGCATCTGGGTGAAGATAGTTCCTGTGAGTTCCTGGAGGTAGAGCCCAGGGCCGGTTCTGGCACTCGTCCTGTGGTTCAGGAGCTGAGGCCAGGGTCAGTGAGACCCGCTCACCCTGCCTGGGGTTGCCTGGGCTCTCTGCGAACCTCTCTGTGTCCTTGCGCTGTCATGGCTAAAGGGAGGGCCAGGTGGGCTCCTCATTCCCTTTTGGGGCTAGCCACTTTCTGGGGCCAGCCGACCCCGTCCTGGGTATGTTGCCCTTGTCCTAAGTCTCTCAGAAGTGTTTATCGTGGGGCAGGTTCTTGCATGAGACCCACAGGGTGAAGGTCACAGTCTGAGGTTTGTGATCAAATGGAGCTGGCTTCTGTGCCTTCAGAAAGCCTTGCTCTGAGAGCAGACAACCCTGGTGCAGAACGCCACGCCCCAGGAACAGTGACAAGAAGAGGCTCTGGAGCCTCGGTGGGCCTTCCTGACCCGTCCTCCCGGAGGAGCAGGCCCCATGCAAGGACCTTTCCTTACTGAGCTGCGCGGAGGTTGGGAGTGGCGGCAGGTTTGTGGCGGGCTTGCTGTGGGCTGGTACCCTGATTCTCTGTTGCGGAGGATTGTTCTGCTTCCTGTTTGAAAGGAGTAAGCACTCCAACAGCTTTATCGCTTCCCTTCGCAAGCTCTGCTTTCTTAGTTGGAGCCAGGTGCAGATGGATGTGTTCCTAGCCTGCTCCAGTCCTTTCTAAGCATGCATCTCTTCTGTGTGCTGGGCTGTGGTCCAGCACTCAGGGACAGATTAGAAGGGGTAGCCAAGGAGGCTGTTGCATTCTGGTGACAAATGTGACCAGGAGAAGCCTGAGTCTTCACTTAGCCCAAGTGACATTTTGTGAAGTGTTTCCAAAGCTACCCTGGGATGACAGAGGAGGGGAGCAGATGTCACCCTGCATAGCTTGGGATAGGGGTCCTCACTTGGCAGGAAGTTTTACTAATCCAAAAATGATCACTGTGTATGTGTAAAATAAACACTGAAAGAGCTCCATCCTGAGCTTGTGTCCTGGGACACCCTTAGCTGGAGTCACTAATGGCACCCAGGCAAGACGAATGGTGCTCAGTTTGCCTACCTGAAGAGGCCAAGAGGTCTGCAACTTGTAAAGCTGTGTTTAGACATCAGAAAGGAAATAGTAGCTGATATTTAAAACCACTTGCATCTGGTTTTTGTTAAAAATAGTCTTTAGACCATTAGGGTGATTATTACTGTGTTTCACTGTGTCATAATAAAGCAAACAGCAAGAAAATGTTTAATTGAGTAGATTATTAGGTAAGTATGTGATCGTCGATAATACCTGCTTACCACCAAAAGAGATGCCGCCAAGGTGCCTGGTTCTGTAATTTTTTAATAGAGCAATGGTAACACTTGTAGGTTATTTTACCTGTTTTTTTCTAGGATGATCCAGTGTAATACTGCATTATTGTTTTAAACTGAGCACACTGTCTTTGGGCAGACGGAGGGATTGTTCTACTCAATAAATTCCCAGCTCAGGCAGCATTAGATCTTGTTATATTGGGAAATCTAAAACCTGAGACCTCCAGGCCCCAGTTTCTGCCTCTGGCCCATTGTGCAACAGGCTCTGAGCTTGTCCGGTGACTACAAAGTGTCCCCGGTGATGTCTGCTTTATTATTATTATTATTATTATTATTATTATTATTATTATTATTATTGGCGGGACCAGGGTTTGAATTCATGACCTTGAACTTGCCAGGCAGGCACTTATGCTATGGAGCTATCTCCCCAGCCCCTGATGTCTACTTTATGCCCAAATCTCCCACCTCAAAAACAGCCTTGTGCTGTTCCTGTAGAATCTGTACAAGTCTGCTTCCCTCGGACCCTGGCCCAGCCTGACTCAAGCGAGGTTGTGAAGCCTCCCACCCCACTGATCTGGAGAGCCGAGCTCCCTGGGCCAAGCCGGCTAGTGCAGGCTTGGCTTTCTGTACCTCCTGAGTGCCCACCCCATTTCTGTCGTCACTGGAGATACCTGGTTTCTGTTTTCCATAACGGCATGGCTAGCGAGAAGCCCCAAGCCTTTGGCTTTGCTTGCTATAGTAAAGCTAGTGTTTAAACACTGCCCTGACATTTGAGTGCACTATTTCAATTGAATAGATAGCACTCGATCAGCTCCTTGAATGGGAAGCTTTTGTGTCTTCATCTGACACTGTTTTCTGCTGCCTTCTCCTTGGGCCTTGTAGTAGGCTGTGTGGACAGGGCCAGGCCTCTCCCTGGGTCCTCCTCTGCAGCCTGTGAACCATAGGCCCTTTGCCGTTAGATTCCCAGCCCTCTTGTTTGCTTGTGTGTTGGCGCTGGGCTCGGTCCTAGTGAGAGCTCCAAAGTGGCCACTTTTGTGGTGGTGCAGCAGAGCTGTGACGGGTGCCCCGTGGGCCGACCATGGAGGGCACAGCGTGGCTTTCCACCTGTTTGCCCTTTAACAACTGAGTGATCACCAACATTTGTTTCTGATCCACTTATGTCAGTGTTGTACATGGGAAGGCGGGAGGGTGTGGATTTCTGGGGCCTCGCTTCCGGAGCAGCATTTCTCTCACACGCGCTGCTGCTCCTGGGCATGGTCCCTTGGTTTCACAGATGCAGACCTTACCATTCAGTGGGGTGGGCGAGTGGAGAGAGCAGAGGATCCCTTACTCGCCTGGGCTTCCGCATGTTCCACTGTGGCCTCAGTGCTGAGCTGTGCTTGCCTACCCACAGCTCCAGGGTGCTGCGGAAGAGAGTGCCCCACTGCAGCCTTCCCAGTCCTCTCCACCAGCACCGAGAGGGAGGCAGAAGCTGGTGGCCGGGCTGCCTTCCCTGGCCTGCTGCTGAGTCTGTATCTAAGGCCACCAGGTATCAACTGGGCCTCAGAGCCACGAGGGCCCAGTCTCTTCACCTTTTCCTTCTCCCTCTCTGGAAGGAGATAGGTATTTAGGGACAGTGTGACTAGAGCCCTGGGGCCCTGACGTGGGCTGTTGAGCTTTGTGGGTGGCCCTGCTGTTAGAATTAGTGGCTGTCACTGCTGTGGCACTGCCCAAGGTGGTTAACATCCATGGACAAGAGGTTGATTGGCTCATGGTCTCCATGGTTCCATTCATGGTCAGTGAGCTGTGCTGACCTTACGGCAGGGCCCACAGTGCAGGAGCTGCTCCTCTCTTGGGCAGTGGGGGAGGCAAAGACAGAGACAGAAGGGGCCCGGCCCAGCTGCGTCCTCTTCAGGGGTTACCCAGGACCCTAGGCTCTTCCTACCTCCCTACAGGACCTCACCTTCGATGTGTGGACTTTAGGTGTGTTTACCCAGGACAGTTTACCCACCCTCCTCAGGGTGGCTGTCAGTGCTTCCTTGGAGGGTCCCCTGACACCCTGCAGCACTGACTGCTTCACCATGGACTCACCTGCATGACAGACTTGCAGTGAGTGCCTGGGTGGCTGGCCAGGACAGGCAGATGCATTGTCCTGGCTGTCCCTGTGGGGGTGCTGTCTGGCTTTTGCTTGTAGCACTCTGACCAGGACCAAGCATGGCTTCTGCTGCGCTTCCCACCAGGCCCCTTAGGAGAGCCCTGCTGCCCAGCTCCACCTTCCTGCACCGTGGTCCCTGTGGGGGCCTGGCCCTGACCTTGCCTGGCTGGGGACCTGACCTTGTGTCTGCCATCCTCACGTGCTTCCTCTTATGCCTGTCCTAAAGGTCCCCTGGACTCAGAAAACATTGGTAGCTGCTGTCTTGGACGCAGGAAAGCACATGACGTCCTGACACCAGGCCTCCCCTGTGGGCAGGACCCATGGCTGCTCTGCTGGGCACAGAGTGGTGAGGTGGATCCTGAGCCGGTGCTTGGCAGCACCCATAACAGGACCGCCTGCTGGCTGCGCCTGAGCCCTCCCCTGCTCTGCTGGCCACACATGCCGCAGGCTCTCACCGGTTACCAGCACTCCGTGGCCAGGTGGTTAGTGGGCCACCACAGAGCCAGCCAGCACTGTGCTGTCTGGAAAGGGCTCAGTGAGCTTGTCTCAGGCGCCCGAGGGACCTGTGCACCCTGCATCACTCAGCCTTCTGTCCCCATCAAATATTCAGCAGCTGAGCTGGCAAAGGCTGTGTGTGTGCAGGGGGTGAAGCGATCGGGCTGGGCTGCGGGCGTGGGGCAGGGGGCAGGGTTTGGGTGCCGAGAAATGGGCAGTGTTGGGCCGTGTGCAAACCCTAGCAGACCTGAACACACAGGTTCGCCATTTATCTGGGGCTCCTTGTCCTGTGCACCAGCCGCCCTGGTGCGGGCCCCATGGCTGGAGCAGCTGCCTGGTGCTTCAAGGCATCTGCTGTCTCAGACACCGGCCTGTGAGCTGGCCGCACGCCGCTGAGTGAGAACAGAGCCGGCCCTGTGCGCCACCGAGCCCCGTCCACCTGGCCAGTTCTGTGGGAGACATCCTGGAGTGCAGCTCCCTCCTCACCCACAGATCCCTGCTGGTGCCTTTGCCTCCCTGCTGAGACGCATTGTCTCCAAGCACTCCTCACAGGGCTCAGGGCCTTCCGGGCAGGCACAGAAATGCAGAGGATGAGCTGGGAGGGTGGGATGCGTGTGGCCCTGCAGGGTGGAGCCAGGTGGCCCCACGCCCTGTCTGCTGCTGTGTCACCTGCCACTCCCTGCCCTGGCAGGTCCAGAGCCAGGACACGCTGGCCGTGTCCGGGCCTGAGAACCACCCTGTGGCTGACTGGGTCAGCGTGAGTGTGGCAGCCGTGCGTATCACAGGAACAAGAACACTTGGAGCCAAGCATTTGAAGGTGTGGCAGAGGACCGGACGCTCCCACCCCCAGGAAGCTGTTGTGGGGTTCTCTCTGCTCCTGTGCCCTCAGGATCCACAAAGGCTGACAGTACCCCGCCTTGGACCATGAGGGCTGGTTGGACAGCCTGCAGCCCCTGGAGGGGAGCGTAGCCCCTCTGAAGGGGCCCTTGGGTTTCCATCTGCATGACAGGCCCGGCTCTCCTGTGGGTGGATGAGGACTGCCTCTTCTGCAGCCAGCCCTCTGTCTGGGATTGCATCAGCAGTGTCTTTTCTGAGATGCTTTATTGGGAGTGAAGGGCCAGGGCTGTGTTTGGACAGTCACACACACATGTGTACACATACATGCACACACACACACACACACACACACATGCACAAGGTGTGCGTCCGCCACAGGGTGAGAGGGGTGGGAGGGCGGAGTCTTGTGCTTGCCTTTCTATGCCATTCCTTCAGTCACTCTCAGTGACAGTGGCGTTTCTTCTCCCGTTGCACAAACTACCTTCCTTCCTTCTGTAATTTGCACCTCCAAAGAGGGTGCAGCTGGCTGGGTACACTTCTCAGCTGTTGTAAAGGGAGGAGGTGGAGGTGCAGCCCCTTGCGGGGTTTTGTGTCTGAGTTTGGATTCTCAAGTCTGGAAGTGCATGAATGGAGGGTCAGTGGAAGCCTGGAGGACATCGGTGTTCAGACTGGTGGGGTCACTGAGACTCCTAGTGGCCTTAAAACGGAGTGAGTTTTCTGTTTCAAGAAGTGCACACACACACACACACACACACACACACACACACACGCTCTGTGTGGGGTGCGGGCCCTCCCTTCCAGGGAGTCTCACGACGATGACGGTGCGTCCCTCCTCTTAGTTCTTGTTTGACTTTTGGCCTGGCCCTCTCTCCTCGCACTCTGTCCGCTGCTCCAGAAAATAGGGGTGTGTACAGGCGGCTGCCAGGATTGCCACAAGAGAGAGTGTACAGGCAATTAAAATTCTAATTACAAATACACAAGTAGCTTTTAATGCGATGCTATTCTCAATTTCACTCGTTTTTATTTGAAATTCAAATTATGGCAAAGCCTGTTGTTTTATGTTAGGCTTGGCAGCGCCAACGTCACCCATCCCTTCCCTCCCCACTCTAGGCACCCCTCGCCCCTGCCCATCCGGGCTCCCTTGTCCCTGGAAGACCATAGCCGCCATCCCCGCTGCACAGTTCCCTGTGAGTGTTGACCTGCTCCATAGTCCGAGTGCCTTCACACAGACGCATGCCAGCGTGAGGGAGGTGGCCTAGCCAGGGGCCATGCAGGTAGCTGCACTTCTGCCAGCTGCTGGGAACCCCTCTCTGTATGCCGGGACCATTTCAGGTTGCTCACAAATCCACAGCGCAGCATTATCAGCAGATCCTTCTCTGATTACGGTCTTGCTGTGCAGGTCTGTCTCACCGTGACCCTGAGGAGACCCTCCTGCCTCAGCCTCCCAAAGACAAGGCTTGCAGGTGTGTGCCCTCATGCCCTGCTTAAGACATTCCCATGTCTCTTATAATTAGAATCCCACTCTGTATGGCACGTGGCTGGGCCTGGGCATCTTGCTTGTCTTGTGAGGGACATCAATAGAGCAATGGGTCTGCGGTGGCTCTATTTCCAGCGCCCATCACCTGACTGGATTGTCCTTCAAGTATGCCTGTTTGTGGGCAGTGGCGATCGGCTTTCTAACAAGTGGCCCACTGGACACAGCACCACAGTGGAAGGCAAGGCCCCCTCGACCCAAGGCCTGGCTCTGACCACAGCACCCCCCCTCTGCCCCGCTCTGGCTGAGTCCGTCTCTGACTGACCTGTGCTAGCACTGCTGGCCCACAGGCAGACATGCCTTTCACTGCCCCTGGGGCCGGGAGTCTGGGGCTACTGGGACAGCACCATTTCTCCTACACTGGCTGCCGCAGGGCCTTGAGAACAGCATGCCTTTGACACTCCAGGCCCCGCCATGTGGGATGCCAACAGTGCCACTGCAGGGGACCCCTCCTCAGCCCCCACAGGACCTCAGGGACCGCAGTTCAGAGCATCAGCCTGGGGAAGCAAACCCAGCAAGGAGGGCGCCTGTGAACCGGGCTGTGTCGCCTTCCCCTGGAGTGTGCAGGGCCTTCGAGGCGCCCAGACAGGGGAGGCTTGGTGGTTGCAGGGCCGCCTTTCTTCTGCTCAGGCTGAGATGGGCTTGGTTGTGGCTGGCTTTTTGGCCTAGGGGAGAATCAGGCGAGGAAGCAGCCAGTGGACTTGTGCCTTGTGGGGTTCTCACTCAGTTGTCCTCCAGTAGCCCCGCGCTTCCACCTCTAACGAGCAGTCTTACAGCAGCGATGGTCTCAAATCTCTCCTCTCCTGAAAGCCCAAATAACAGTGAAAACACGAGTGACGGATTTAGTGCAAACTCCCGAGGACCCCAGATGTGGGGAGATAAGGAGGCCAAGCGCAGCCTGGACGGACCAACCGCATCTTGGCTTTCAGCTCCCACTGTTGGCTTACGCCCACCCTGACCTTTGGAACAATGGAAGCGCTATGCAAGGGCTTTCCCACGGCTGCTGTGGCCTTGAAGTCACGTCTTTGTCTATTCACAGCCTTGGGCTGCCCCGCCCCTGTCATCCCGCTCCAGTCTGCACGCTGTGCCAGCTCTTGGGGTTGGTGTCACGCTGTCCTTTGTCCCCACCCTCAGGGCTGCCTGATGGAGTCCGGACATTCATGAGTCATGGCGTTCCCCTGCTGAGCGTCGGGCGGGTCCTTGAACCCCAGATGCAGCATGCGTTGTGTATCACTAGGTTTCCCTGGTGGGTCAGCCCGTGGTCAGAGAAGTTGAATCAGAAGACCACCCATTCAGATATCCTCTTTCTGGCCTGGGTCGGGCCTCACACAGAGAAAAACATCCTGTGGCCACCAGGGGGCGCTGCGCCATGTGACTCATTGGCCCGGGGTGGCTTCCAAGGCCTTCCTCTGATGAGTCCCTGCTCTCCTGGGTTAGGGTCTCTGTTTAGGGGTTTCCCTAGCCAGCTTTTAGAGAAAGCGAAATCGTCTTCACCCTTTAGAGGAGTGTTACTTGACCTTTGAGCTGCACAACAGACAAAAATGCTAATGGAATCTGGCTTCGTGGAGATTAAATTCACGGGGAAGAAGAGTGGCTTCTGATGCCAGAACTGGCTTGACGGTGAAGCCATCACGCACTGCCTTTCCCCACGGTCAGGGTAATCATGGGGACAGAGACCACACGGTGGAGGCGAAGAGTTCACAAAGGAAGGACTGGACTGGGAGGAGGGTGCGGTGGCGCCCTCCGGGAGGGACGCAGAGGGTCTTGCTTGGGTGCGGTGTGGTGTTAGGTTTTCTGGGGGCGTGGCCGAGCCCTGAGGTCACACAGCACTCTGAAGCAAACCCTTCCACGCTGCCCTTCTAGAACAGTCTCGAGACGTCCGCTCACAGCACGAATTCCATCATCTGCAGGTTTGCTTTATCTATCCATAGTGAAGAGGACGGTGGTTCTCAGCCACCTACTTATGCCACCACAGTGACGAGTGCACCATTAGGACTCAGGAAGGGTGACACGGTGGATCTTGACTGCTGCCCAGGCTGTGGGCAAAGACCTGGCCCCTGCTGGGGTGTTGTGGGCAGACCTTTAGGAAGCAGGGCCTCCAGAGAGGAGGTCAGGCCCCCCCCCCAGAGGGGACATCGGGACCTGCTCCTCCTATTTATGCCCTGCCCCTGGGAGCAGCTGTGCTCCCCTAGCCTCCTAAGAGCCTGCTGCCTCTCACAGGGTCAGGACTGTGAGCCATAACCTTTCCTTCTCTTGAGCTGGTTTACCTTGAGTGTTCTGTTACAGAGAGGGCCGACTGACCAGCACAGGTAGAGAGAAGTACACTCAGCGGGTCCGTAATCTAATTCTGAGGCTGCGCTTGAAAGCCATACTAAGCAGATGGAGGAAGCAGCTCTCCGATAATAACAGAAAGACAATCAGCTGAGCCTCTGTGTTCTGCAACAGCAGATGGGTGTGGATTTGCGAATCCTGGGGAGCAGCTACTGAGAACTCTGCTCTGCTGGGGACTTGTTTCCTGTGGAGCTGAGCATAGACGGGCAAAGCCCGCCACTGGGTCTCAGCATGCCATCTGGATCTCCTGAGAATGAAGGCCGTGCCCATGGTGTAGGCAGCTGTGCCCGCTGGACTCTGGGACACATACCTGCTGCAGCCTGCACAGCTGTCGTCCGAGCAGAGCCTGTGTCTGTTCTAGGATGTGCCACAGGGCTGCCTTTCTGTTTCCGGGAGGTGCACTGGGAAGATAGACTGTGGCTCTTACAGAGCTGGTTACAGTCACCTTGTGTTTGCTGGTTTGTAGTCTGTGGGTGTTGCTGGAAGGGAAACTCTGTGTGTGTGTGTGTGTGTGCGTGTGTGCGCGCGCGCGCTTAAAATAGAGTCAGCTTCGGAGGTGCGGTTAGAAGGGTCAAGGCATGAGAAACTGGGGTGGGGCAGAAGGACTGAGGCAGACCAGAGCATTCGCTTGGACGCGGCAGGAGAGACGCTGCTCCAGAGCCTGCCGTCAGAAAACAGCCAAGCAAAAGCCTTCCGCACAGCGGCTGCTCTAGAAGGTGCCGCCTAACTGTCTGGGACACCTGGAGCCTGGCACTGGCTTCCTTCCTCCCTGCCTCCAGGAAGACACGCCAGTGCCAGGCCCACCTCCCAGTGCACCTCCCGCTCTGGGTCCCGCTCCTGCAGACTCGCAGCTGTCCTCTCTCTTCCTCCTCCTCCTGCTCCTCCTCCTCCTCTCTCCTCCTCTTGCTCCTCCTCTCCATTTCCTCCTCTCTCCTTTTTCCTGTTCCTTCTCCCACTCCTCTTACTCCTCTTCACCACCTCCTCCTCTTCCTCCTGCTCCTCCTGCTCCCGCTCCTCTTCTCCATCTCCTCCTCCTCCTCCTCTTCCTCTCTCCTCCCTCTCCTCCTCTCGCTCCTCCTCCCACTCCTCCTCCTCCTGCTCCTCCTCCCGCTCCTCTTCTCCATCTCCTCCTCCTCCTCTTCCTCTCTCCTCCTCCCGCTCCTTCTCCATCCCCTCTCCCTCCTCTGCTTTTGCTTCATTTCCGTGTGGGATCTTGCAGGCAGTGTAAGTCTGGCTGTTAGGATCTATGTTGCAGATGCCACATGCCATAAGCACTAGCTTTTGCTCCGCTGGTTTTTTACAGACACATCCAACATCTGCCTATCTTTGCCTGGATAATCGTCTCTGCCTTTTCCTCTATCTTAGAGAAGTTGGAAAAATTGAAGAAACTGGGAAAAGTTTAAAGATAGCCCTTTATAACTTGTAAAAGTTGTAGATGTCATTTCATTGGTCCATTGAGACTGACTTACAGGTTGTGTGCAGCTAACCTTATTTGGATTTCTTAAATTTCGTTGTATTTGCATTTTATCTGAGGAGCGGTTGAACTTTGGAGAAGTTCCACAGTCTGCCTGAGGTCGCGCATCAGTGAGTGGGAGGGACACAGATGCTACCTTCTGATTCGGTGCTCTTTCCCAGCTGCCGAACTGCCCCTGGGTGGGTGGAGGGTGGAACAGGGGCGTGGCCCACACTTGCGTGGGCACTGCAGAGGATGTGCTGGTGGAAGGGCCTAAGAGGAGGATGACGTGGGAGGAGGTGATGGTTCTTATGCAGGGCTCGCAGCTTATGCTTGGGGTGAGAATAGTGACCTTTTAACTTCCTGCCATTGAGTAGGCTTGGCAGGAAGCACAACCTAGAAGTGATATTGCCCACTGAAGCATTTGGAGGGCTTCGGCTTTTCCTTGCAGGTTACAGTGTGCAAACAATTCCACAGCTTCTCCGTGGACGGTGGAGTGACTGCCAGGGTGTGTCCTTCTGAGCAGCTCTGGTGCCTGGGCTCCGGCCCCTCTGGGTTTTGGGTCCGGTGTCCCGTGTGACATCGAGAAGCTCTTCCATGCAGAAGTCTGGGTCTCTGTGTGCGGGTGTGTGGGGTGCTCGCACTCTTACCCACTGTCTTACTCAGACTGGAGATGGTTCGGATTTGCTGATGGTCAAACGTGGAGGCAGAATCACTTCGTAAAAAATTGCTTACATGTTTAACAAGCCTATTTGGATACAGACCTAAAAACCTCACATACGCCACACCCAACCCCTCCCCTCTTGCACAGTTATTGCCAAAGCCTCTGAAACTTTACCTCAGGACAGGGACCCTGTGTAAGCCCTTAGACGGGCCCCACACCTAAGCCTGGGCTGCCAGGGGCTCCTGTCTCTTGTGAGCAGGGGAGCCCTGCTTGGGGGCTGAGCACATCGGGCCATTCTGCCAGCAGACCCAGAGTAATAGTATTTTTTATAAAGGCCGCTCTGATTCCAGGCCAAGAAGACATACAAAATCAAGGTCGTATTACAACCTTCTCTTTATAACTCAGAGATTATTTTGGTCTTTAAGCTATTTATATTTTGGGTTTCTCATACAAAAGAAACCATGCACCAGTGAAGCTGGGGTGTCTGAGTTATCTCACTCAACATGATGGTCCCAGGGCATCCATTTTTCTGCCGATTAATCAGGCTTATCCTTCTTAGTGCCCGAGCAGGGCTCTGGGGCATGTAGGCACCTCAGTGTCTGTGCCAGCCCTGCTGTTGGTGGACACGGAGGTCTCTCCCAAGACCTGCCTGCTGTGCCCTGGGCCGCTATTAACATGGGCTTGCAGTGGCTTCGGTAATCCGACGTTTCTAACGCTTTCAGGATGAAGCCTAGGAGAGCGACTGGGCCGAGCTGAAGTTCTAGTTTTAGTTGCTTTTTTTTTGAGAAATTTCCATGCTCATTTCCATAGTGGCTTTACGTTTGCATTCCCACTGTTGGTGTAGAGGGCCTTTTCTCCTCATGCCTTGGCAGCATTTGTTATTGTTGCTTTTTCATTTGTTTGTTTGTTCGTACCGGGAATCATACTGATGACCATGTCCTTGTCAGGCAGGTGCTTGTGTTGCTGAGCTGCACGTCTAGCCCTCGGTTCCTCCCTCCCTCCCTCCCTCCCTCCCTCCTTCTCTCTCTCTCTCTCTCTCTTTCTTTCTTTTATACTTTAGGGAAGGGCCTACAGGCTGCTGAGGGTCTCACTACTAGATCGGACTCGTAGTGATCCGCCTGTTTACAGTCTCCAAGAGCTGGGATTACAGGTGTGTGCCACCATGCCCAGTCTCAGCTGCTGTCTCAGAGCATCCCAGGGTCAGGGCCAGTGTGGCAGGCCTGGGTGGCCCTTGATTTCTTAATAATGGCTATTCGTTCTGGTGCAAAATGGAATCTCAGTGTCGGCTTAATTTTCATTTTTCTAGTGGCAAACGTGTACTGATGAGAATAAATATAGCCAGAGGCCAAGCACACTTTTAAAAGCTTGCTTCTGGATTCTAGTGGAGCTTACCCGATCACAAGGTGTGACTTATCTCGTCAGGGGTAGGGAAGGGCAGGGCTCAGGGCAGGGAGCTGGCTGTGTGTGCAGGGATCACCTGTTTGGACGGAAGCGCATCACCGAGGCACTGTGACCGTGTCCACCGCCACCCCAGCCTCTGTGATGCCTTCTTCCCAGCTTGTCCTATTGCTGTTTAAGACCATGCTGCTTACACTGATGAAGCCAGCCTCCGATCATTCAGTGACTTCAGTGTTCTGTCCAGAGTGTTATACGAAACAAAACGCATATTTTATACTAAATATGAAAACATCTCCTTGTAAAGTCTTAGTTCGCTCTGAGGAGGGTGGAGGTGGCTTAGAAGAGCACATGCGGCGTGGCACGTGCAGTGGGACAGAGGATGAGAGGCTCCCAGGGGCGAGCCCTGGCCCAGGAGCCTGCCACTCTGCCCAGGTGGGGTCACAGAAGCTCTGTGTGCTGAGGGAAATAAGATGTACAGATGCAGAGTCCAGGGTGGGGTGCATTCGGGATCCCCAGAGGGTGGCAGCTCTCAGTGCTGTGTCTAGGAGCCAGCTCCACATGCTCATTGCAGGGGGAGGCTCCGTCGAGACCCCGAAGCCGCCTTCTTCTCTCGCACATCTGCACTGAGCCTGGAGCCCAGGCTGCTTCTCAGCTTGTCTGAACGTCGGGTCGGCTGAGGGCACTGGCGGCACCGGCACCATGCCTGCTTAGGGCCAAGGTCTCGGTGCTGCCAGCATCAGGGCCTCCTAGGAATGGACTCTAGGACATGGACTGCAGCTCCGCAGCGCATGGAGGAGGCAGCAGAGAGGCTGCCCGTGCCCGCAGGGGCCACAAACTGGCGTGTCCCTGTGCAACCCGCGTGGAAGCTGAATCCTGATGCTAGTTATTCCAGGCGGCACCAGGTGGAGCCTTCGGGTCTTTCCTGACTGGGCCAACCCTTTGGTGACACTGAGGATCCCAGCGCTGGTGGCTTTCCGGAGGAGTCTGCCACAAAACTGCTCTGCCAACATGAAATGCCTCACAATGTGGCACCACACAGCCCCGGGGCCAGAGTCTCCAGTTGATATACGCCTCTTCTCTTCATAACTCAGAAAATGGACAGCAATATGTCTGCTGACAGGTTTGATTTGCTCTCCGTTTGGAGACATACATAAGGGCTTTCGGAGTTAAAGAGTTCTGTTCGTAGTTAGCTTATTTCAAATGTGCATGATCAAAACTATAGTGGATGTTTAAATAAAAGGATGGGGGCCCAGCGGGATGGCTCAGTGGTCTAAAGCGCCTGCTTGGAAAAGCTTGGGCAGCTTCAGGGACCGCGGTTCGATCCCCGGCACCACATGCTGCGCCAGCCCTGCCCTCGGGGCGGGCTGAGCCGGCCATAAAAATGAGTGAATAAACAAATAAAGATTCTGAAACAAGAAAGAAAAAATAAATAAATTAAATTAAAGGATGTCTTAGAGTACGAGACACATTGCCATAAACGCCCTGCAGCCCCCCCCCCCCACTCCACACTCCTCCCTCAACCCTGCTGCTTTCTGCAGCAGCTCTGGAGCTCTTTCCTGAGTGTCTTTAGCAGTGCTGACCCGACTGCCTTGATGTCCTGAGTTGATTCAAAACATTTGCTTGTCATGGTCATTTGGACTTTGAGAAAGAACCAGAAGCGTGGATGGGGACATTGTTATGTCTTTACAACCCTGCCTTTCTTTGGATGGTACTTCAAAGTAGCCTTTAGCATGTTCTTAATCACATTTTGTAAAGACATGAAAAAAGAGAGGGTCCTCAAGCTGAAGGAGGGTGTGTGCTTTGATCCCCCAAACCAACACTGTTGGCTCCTGACTCCTGATGCCGCCCCCCTTCATGCCGGTGTTTTTTGGGTGAGAGAAGATTTTACAGTCGAGAAGGGAATGGTGTGGCCGCTGTCCCCCACGTCCCGCCGTCCTTCACCTGTGACACGCGGCCAGGAGCCGTGAGGGGCTGTGCAGAGACACTCGATGCTTTGCTTCAGCACATTTATATCGGCACACCCAGCGGCTGGTGTCTTGGCCAACTGTGGATGACAGCTGGAAACTTCTCCAGAAGGCCTAAGAACGGGGACTGACGGGTGGGTGCAGATGGCGCTGGATGGGAGAAAGGGCTGCCCCATTCTCCAGAGCAGAGGCGGACAGCTTGCAGCTCCTCAGGGCTGTGTAGGTGGGTCCGTGAGCTCGTGGTTCCCCAGAGATGGACGCTCACGGGACAGCAGATCCCCAGTGGGGCAGGGCGGTGACCTGTGTGGTGTGGGCCGAGGGGGAGGAGCTGCCTGCAGGGCCTCTCAGCAGGCAGAGGGGGTGGCAGTGAGGCAGAAGGTTCAGGCTTTCTTCTTCTTTTTATTATTACTTTTAGTAAGAAATTACAACGTGACAGTTTCAGAACACGTTAGTAGAGCATTCCCAATAATTGATACAATGCATATTGTTGTCTGTGTTGTAGTTATACAGAGCTCAGGGTGTGGACATGATAAATCTTCTAATGGTTACTGGTACAATAGATTTCTTCTCTTTGATTGTGTACATAGTGAAATGTTCCATAATTGCAGCGGGTGACTGCCTTTATTCTTTCTTTGCAAACATGTGTATGTATTTACTTTCTTTTTAAGTGTAAAATTGGCACCTGATAATGGCCCTTATTTATGGGCACAGTGTGAAGCTTTGATAAAGATAAAGTGTGCCACACACCAAGGTAACTGGCCTTCCCACTCCTGAAACTCTCCAGCGCTGTTCTTCGTGATGATGAGAAGATACTACGCCATGGCCACCACACAGCGCTGCGGCCCAGCGCTGCCCTCCAGCCTGGGACCTGCCCACCCTGCCGCTCCACAGTCTGTCTTCTCAGCTCTGCAGAGCAGCAGGGATGTGGCGTGTGACCTCCTGGGCCCCGCTTGTTTGCTCAAGTCTGTTCTCGGCTGCACCCACACTGCGCAGGTGGAGGGGTCATTCTCTCGTAGACAGGTGTTTACCACAGTGCTGCAGGAAGCCTGGAGGGGGGTTGCCGAGTGCAGAGAGCTGGATCTGAGGAGCCTGGCTGGGGAGGCAGGGCTGGGCTGGGAGGCCGGGAGGCCGCGGAGACCCAGAGAAGGGCCTGCTTTCAGTCTGTGTTGGAGGAAAACCCAGCAGGATTTGCAGAGGGATTTGGCTTGGAATGTGGCAAGGAGGGGCCGTGAGGGCTGAGGGGAAGGCGCCAGGCTGGGTGTCCAGGCCCTGGCAGCGGCAGTGCCAGGCCGAGCATGGACTGGTCTGGGGTCGGAGACAGGGCTCCAGCTCCTTCTGGACGGGAGCCATTTGGCTTGGCAAGAAACCCACCCGTCGGGGCTGTCCTGTGAGCCAAGTTCAGATGCTCTCTTACATTGCACATGGAGGAGGCCCAGGCTGAATTTTAACCGTGAAAAATTAATGCAATATCCAGGTAATCTGAGGCTGTTACAGGTGAACAAGAATTTCACAGCTCATGTGACGTCCTCCGGTTCCTGCATAAGTGACTGGTGGGGCAGCTTGCGGTGTGTAGTGTTCAGAGCAAAGAAGCCTGATTTAACGTTTTCCCCAGTTCTGCCTGCTGACACCTGAGGTGTCCTCCGGATCCAGGGCCTCAGTGGACGTTTTCTGAGGGCCTGCAGGGCTCCAAGGGCATTGAGCTCCGAAGGGGCAGCATGCAGAAGCGCTGGGTGCCACATGCCAGACCGCTAGGCCTCTCTGCAGAGCACCGGGGGCCACCGAGGAAACACCTGTCCCTCAAACTGTGGGCGCTGAGCACGTTCGGCTCCACTGGGTCCTGCGTGCTCCCAGGAGCGACCAGGGCTGCGTGGGTGACCCTGCGCTGCACCAAATGTACCATACTAGACAGCTCTGTATAGAAAGGCTAGGTTCCTTTCTGTCATTTGCTGCTGGGGACAGAGCTGTCAGCTGCAGCTGTGGAACTTGGAGCCAGTGGCGCCCCCACACCAGCTGATGAGGACCTGCATCTGGAGCCACAGGCTGGGGAGCTGGGACTGGAAAGCCCAGTGGGAAATGTTCCTCAGTTGGGCCTGCTGGCGCACTGGCCCGCCACCATACGTGGAAGATCCCACACAGTGCAAGTTCGTTTTGGGCACAGAATTATTAAGCTGCTGTACCTTCCGGCTGTGCGTGTTGGGCATATTGGAATCAGAAACGGATTTCCTGTTGAAACCTGCCTGGGCTCCAACCAAAGCCTCGCTCTGTGTGTGCACCATGGAGATGGAAGTCTCATTATCCTCATGCAGGTGCGTGAGGTGCCCGTGCCCTGAACCCACGCCCACGATGTTCCCGGGGGCTCCCCGCGTGGGCATGTGCATGCCTCTGGTCCCATCCTGGGGATCGTTCTCAGAGGCAGCTTTTGAAGAACTTGTCTGAAAGGCTACCGCAGCACAGCTCTTTTTAGGATCTTTAGTGATTCTGTGTGAGTCTACTCTGCTCTTAGGAACTCATAAAACAAAAATCTCCAATGGAAAAACACTTTCCAAGCCACGAGCTGCAGTCTGCACCCTGCTGCGCTCCAGCAAGGGGCTATTTTTGTTGATGCGAACGATTTTCACATTTATTTGTACAGTGTAATTGTGAAAGAAGACCCCAGATGGAGCCGAAGCCCCCGTCCTCCCCTCCGTGCATCAAGCCATTACCTAAGACCATTTTTAAAATTAGATTTTCTCCACTTAAAAGAAAAGAAAAAACCCTACCAATGAAATGTGGCATTGCAGATTATTCTAGATGACCATTAGGTATGGCTCTCATGCAAAGCCTGTATTATCTCAAAAATTAAATTTTAAACGACTGTGTTTCCTGTTTCTTTGTCAGTTTGATTCTTTCGTCCTGTCCACCCTCCTGCCCCATGCTTCACACTGCCCGGCGTGTGCCCTCCGTTGTGCCCCAGCCCAGGGCAGAGCCTGGTCGCACCGGCAGCACGCGTGAGCTCAGGCCGTGGCCTGCTCACCTCACCCTTCCTGTCTGCAGCAGTGCTCTTCCTGCTGCCTGAGAAGGTCACTCAAGGTGGTCATTGCCACTGGGCCTTCACATGTGGCCACGTGCCCTGGCAGGACGTTTGGTGACACTGCCTGCATTGGTCTTGGAGGAGCTGTGCCTGGGGGCACAGGTCCTGAGCAGCGCGTGGAGGGTGCATGTGAGCTCACTGGTGTCTGCGGAGACCGACAGGCCACTTAGCTCTCAGCCTCTTTCACCCCTCTGTGGGGCTCAGATCTGTACCCCTTTCCTAGCTATACTTCCTGTTCCCTCTTCCTGTCTGTGAGCTGAAGCACCACAGTCAGTGTGACCCCGTCTCCATCCTGAGCCACTCCGCCCTTAGGGCGAGAGCAGTGTTAGCCCGTCACGCATGTGGAAGTAAACTGGAGGGACAGAAGAGGGTGTCAGGGCTGCTGGAGTTGGCAGTGGCACTCTGGCGGGCATGCTTGGCTCAGCAGCAGGGTGGTGGCTCGGAGCAGAGGAGCAGCCCCTGGCGCTGCACCGGGCCCTGGGAGGCTCCTGGGGAGACATGCTGTGGAAGGGCAGGTGCAAAGGACAAGCAGAAGCAGCCCAGAAAGGGCTGCCAAGGGGCACCATGGGAGTGCAGCAAAGCCACAGCCCTGCAGCAGAGACCTGAGGTGGGGATGGCTCTCTGGGGCTCTGTGCTTTGAGACCTTGGTCCCTACTTTGGCCTGAGGACCTCTGTCTGAGGCTGCGCTCTCCAGAGGGTGGCTGGAGCCTTGTTTCTCCTCTCTTCTCTGACCCCCCATCATCATCGGGCCTGGCCACCGGAGGCCCCAAGCAGTAGGTCTGCAGCCTTGGACTGGAAATTCCAGCCCTGCGCCCAAACCGCCATTTCCTTTGTAAGCGGATGCCCCTCATGTTTTGTTAGCAGGGGGTCCCTGGGGACACTTAGGAAGTAGTTTTGGCAGTGCACTGTGCCGTGAGGTCCCTGGAGTGCAAGCCTGCGCTATTTCGCAGTATAAGGGAGGGTTTTGCCTGTAGCGGTCATCACTAAAGGTCACTCCAGGCTTCATAACCTGCACAGCGGAAGCAAGAACTTAGGGAGCGGCAGCGCCTGAGTCCGAGCACCCAGCGTGGCCAATGGGATGTATCCTGACTGGAGCCCAGACCGCATGGCTCCTCCTGATGCCCTTGTCGCAGCAGCCCCGTGCTGCACTACCAGAGTTGCCACCATGAAGGCGGCGTCCCTTCCTCAGGCCCATGGCGCTGAGGACGCCATCAAGAGGCCCGCAGCCGGAGCACCTCACACTGAGTAGAACCCAGCTTCATGGACAACTCCAGGAGGGGCTTTGTGCTAGGGCAGAGCCTGAGTTTCTCTGGAGTGGAACGGACTGCAGGGTAGCATGGATGGTCACGGCATCCTGAACAGCCAGCGGGAGCCTCCTGAGGAGGCCAGGCTGGTGCGAAGGCTGGCAGAGGGCCTGCACAGCTCCAGACAGGGGGAGGTGCTCAGAACACCCTTCCCGAGTAGGGGAAGGTAAACTGAGCCTTGGCATGCGAGGCCCCGTGGCCAGGCCTGGTCTTTGAGCTCTGCACAAGCTGTTTCCTTAGCAGGGCTGCACATGTGGGCATTTCTGCCCTGGGCAGAGGCCTGCAGCGTGGGCATCAGTGGCTCTCTCTGGTGGGCACCGTCTCCTTCTCCACACCTCCTTCTTTTCTTTGACTGCACTTGGGTTTCTGTCTGCGTTGTGAGTCTAGGGAAAGAACCTGCCAGAACTTGGGGTGCAGCAGGGGGGAACACAATAGTGTTCCTCCAGCTGTCTGCGAGGCCTCGGTTTCAAAAATGGATTTCAGGAGCGAGACCACTTCATTGTGTAAAAATGAGGAAAGCTCGTTTTGTGAAGCACAGAGTCGTTCTGCCTGCAGCTGCCAGCGGACTCCTGGTCAGTGGCAGGCGAGCAGCTAAAGACGTGTAATTTGAGTGTCCTCCAAGCCTACTCGGCAGTTACTGGGTCATTTGGGTGGCAGCTGCCTGCCACGATCTTGCCCGCAAACCCAAGAGCTGTGAGAGTTTATTTTTCTAGAAAAATACAGTAATTCATCGGTGCCAGGTACAGACAGGAACGCGACCAGACTGCCGCACACGTGCCCATCAGCGATGCCTAATTTTGCCCTTGGACTCAAGCTCATGAGGAGAAATAATTGCACCCCAAGTGCCAATTCCACTTAAGCCAAGCAGAACAGTCTTGCAGGAAGTCATTTGGCGGGGCCTGCAGAGCCAGCAAAACCTGGGGAAGGAGCCTTGGAGCTGCCACCGGACTTCAGGGTGGACTGAGCCTCTCAGACAGTAGGGCTCAGGTCGAGAGCACAAGCCGAGGCGCTGCAGAACGCATAATTAAAAGCCACAGCCTCATCTTTCGAAGAGGGATCTCTTACGCGTTGCCTTTTCTTACCAAGGAGATCATTATGTTTTCTTTTCTTCAAACTGCTATCTCCAAATCCCAAACTTTCAAAATTACAGAACTGAAGTTGAGGTTTTTAATTGTTTCATAGAAAGCACTTGAGAAAGAGGAAACCTGTCTCAGCAGCTGAAAGCTGGGCACATTAGCCCAGGGAGGCCCACGCCGTTGCCCGAGCCCCACCCTGCTTGCAGGAAGCACGGGGTCAGAGCTGGAGTTCCCGAGCTGCTCCCTGGTGAGCTCTAACAAACAAGGAAATAATCAAGTAAATAATTCCATTATGGGTTGTCTTAAGTGCTGCGAGGAAGACGAACAGGATGACGATGCGGAGTGCGTGAGTCGTTTTTGCTGTATAACAGTCACATCAGAGGCTACAGAAGCCAGCCCTGGGCAACTGTGCCTGTGTGTGTGTGGGGGGCTGGGGTGAGCAGAGGCGTACACATAGTCAGCCCTGATGGACGCTGAGCAGGGGCGTCCTTGCAGAGCCTGCAGTGAGGGAGCCCGGCTAGGGACCACTGTGCTGGCCGTGGGGGCCACTGGGAGGCAGTTCTGAGGAACATGGGAAGGAAAGGCAGCCTGTCCTGCTGATGCTGGGGACTGAGCATGGCACCTGGAAGGGCACAGCTCCCAGGTGGCAGAAGAGGCTGGCCTAGCTCAGGGATCTGAGGATGAGGTGGGGATCGAGGTCCAGGTGGAAGTGCCGCCTGTAAGCTAGCAGGCAGGGTGGAGCGGTCTTGTGGGAATGTGGGGGGGGGGGTTTAGGGCTTGGTAAAGAACTTCAACATGATTTTCAGTGCCAAGAGAAGTCCCAAAGTGTTTTAAGAACAGGCCATATGGTAAGACAACATCTTTAAAAGTGCTCTGGTGCCCGAATCGGCAGAGCAGGAAAAGCGATTCAGAGACCTTGAAGTCCAGCCCAGGCTGACAGTGGAGACTGGGCATGTGCCAGGGATCTTCTGGAGACAGGAGAGGGAACGCCAAGAGGAGAATCAGCAGAGGCCATGGGAGACTGTGCCCTGAAGGACACAGAGCAGTCAAAGATCCCTCCTGAGTTTCTGGAATATCCTGTCCTCCTGCCTCAGCCTCTGAGAGCGCTGGAGTTATAGGAATTTGCCATGAAGCACAGCTTCAAGCTACTCTTTAAAATCATTAAGTTATGTTGGTTCTCTCATTAAGTTATGAGAGTCTAAGTGCCTCCCTGGCAAGCGCAAGGACCTGAGTCTGGTCCTCAGTACTGCTTGCCATGCCAGTTCTGAGCCATGCTGGCCCCTGAAACTGGGTATGGTATAATCCTAGCACTGTGGAGGCTGAAACAGAAGGATCACTACAAGTCTGAGGTGCATGATGAGACTCTGTGCCAAATAGATAGATAGATAGATACATACATGCATACATACATACATACGCTAAGTTAGTCATATGCGCTACATTTTTCACCTAGAATCACCTCTTTGCTGAATCCCCAGAACATTTGAATATATAACTGCAGACCCCCAAGTGCAGGAAGGGCCTGGGTTGTGGTCAGGTGGACCTAGCCCAGCACTCAGCTAGCACGGGCAGTGCTCGGCTCGCACCAGGGCCTGGGCAGAGGCCCTGCAACCCTGCAAATCATCCCCGTACCTCTGGGTTTCTTAACTGCTTGTAGCGTCCCTGGGGTCATGTCAGCAGTGCTCTCTCTCCTCTGGGAAGCGTTGACTGAGGACTGGGGGACTTTGTGTTTCGGAGTGAGCTCTGTGCTGCAGGAACATCATATTTAAGATTGAAACAGCTCCCTGGCAGCACTCGCTCACTGGAACCCTCTCCATGGTTTCTTTAGAGTCTGAGTTTGCCCTGTTGCTGTCTGAGGGGTCACCCAGTTTCTGATCGGGCCTCACATTGGACCACTGGAGTGGCTGTGATAGTTCCCAGTGAGTCACAAGCAATGGATCTGTGGGGGCCGCTGGGAGGCCTGGGCCATCTGGTCTACCCACAACCCCCCAACCCTCCAGACAGTGGGTGACCTTGAATTAGTGACCAAACTTAACAGAATGATAAAGTCACCAGATGCTCATGAATGCTTATTGCCTTCACTTCCTAGTAACAGCATTTGTGATGAGAAGCTGTCCCAAACTCCACAGCTTAGGACAGTTATCATAGTCAGAGGCCTGCCTGCGGCTGACCGTCAGGAAGGACTCCCTCCCAGAGGCCCTGGGGGGAGGGATCCTCTCTCACCTGGGCAGCTTCCACCCGCAGGCTGCTGGCACCTGCTGTCTGAGCTCCGGACTCGCTGCTCTCAATGCAGTGGGGCCCAGCCGGGTCCTCCTCACTTGGGTCCCACCTGTGTCCCCCCCCCCATTCTCCAGCACCCTGCAGCTTCACCCAGATGCTCCAGGCTCATCTCCCTAGTGCATGAAAATCAGTTTAACCACATGGTCAGAACCCTCCATGGCATTTGGAGTCACACAATTATAGGTTCTGGGAAGGACATAACCGGAGAAATAGAAGAATTAAAGCGCAAGTTTAGAATGCATGTGGGACTTAGTGCCTTAATAGAAAGCCTGGATGGTCATAGCCAATAGAAAAGCCAGATAGCCAGGTGTGGTGGCGCACGTCTGCAATCCCAGCACTTGGGAGGCTGAGGCAGGAGGATCGGTGAGAGTTCAAGACCAGCCTGGGCTATAAAAGTGAGCTTAAGGCCAGCTGGAACTGTGTAGTGAGACCTTGCCTCTAAAAGGCAAATAAATAAATAAATGTCAGATAAAACTGTCCACTGGTGTACAGGCTCATGGACAGAAAAGCATGGCTGCTTGTGTTCTGGTTTAGAGCAACTTTGCATATTCTCCTCAAATGAGGGAGTTAAAAAAATCTGCTTAACTTCGGGTCCCACCTGTGTCTCCCTCCTTGCCTCCAGTGCTCTGCGATGTCACCCGCATGCTCCAGGCTCATCTCCCTAGTGCACCTGCTGTGGAATCAGAGAATACCAGGAAAGCCAAGCATCTACCTTGAAGTTGCTCACACAGGTGTTTACCTCTGTTTAGTTCTCAAGCTGAAATTAGCAGCTGTTCATTTCCAGAGCCCCTCGTCGGCTTTCCACGAGGAGGTGGGCAGCGAGAGGCGTGGCCCTGGTGGGCTCTTCCTGGGTCTTGTTTTAAGCTCATCCCCTCAGCTTAGGGAAGGACTGTGCTTGAGGGAGAAAAGCCCTGCTTGCTTTACACTGTGGTTAAATGCTTCGGCTGATGCTAAGAGGCCACATGGGGCCCCAAGGAAGACGAGAAGGGTGCTTAGGGGTTTTGAAGGCCTAAGTAATGAGTGTGCAGGTTTATATACTCTAGAAAATGCTTTGCCTCCAAGCGGAGGACACAACTTACTAGTCTTTCCCTAAAAATTTCCTTTGCAAAAGGGATAAGAAGAATAAGCTCTACTGTTAGAATAACTACCCATTTTTAATTATACAGGTGTTCATATTAATTTTTGGTAGACATTTACGGTGATTAAGCTTAATCGTCAGCTTGGTTGGTTTGGTTGCCTAAGGGGTTAGTCTAGTGCACTCTGAATGTGTCCCATGAGTCATGGGGGTGACCTCTGGGGCTGTACCTGGTCCCCGGCCCCATCCTCTCTGACGCTGCAGCCCAGCTCTGCCTTCTGACCACCAAGAGCTAAGCAGCCCTCCAGCCACAGTGTTTGTTTTAGAGCAGTCAACCATGGGCGGGACCTCCCAAAGCCCTCAGCCAATAAACCTCTCCTCCTGCACGCTGTGGGCCTTGGATGCTGTGTCCCAGTGCTGAGAAGCCTGCAGCAAGGACTGTGGAGAAGAGTGACCTTCCTGGGAGCTCCAGGTCCAGCCTGTACCCTTTCCTGTGGGTCTTTCCCCCAAGGGTTTCAAGGGAGTTCTTCAGGCTGCGGATCCTATGGAGTAACAGTGTTTGAACGTTAGGCAGTGAATACAGCCGAGCGGGGCACACTTAGAACAGCGGACGTATCGCCAGATTATAGCGAAAGCTACAAAGCCACCAGAGGCCTGCGACCACAGGCTCCTGCTGCCTGTCACGTAGCTAGCCGTCTAAACTCAGCTAAAACCTTTGACTGTTTGCTCCCAGCTGTTATTTGTCAACAATATGATGGATCAAACTGTGTTTCCCTTAGTTAAAAGAAGATGCATTGATTCTGTCTTCCTTCAAGGATGTCACGTCTCGGGGAAGACTGGCCCAGTCAGGGAGAGCTTGGCCTACTCTTCTCAAACCGCTTCCTTTAAGAATGTTCTAGTACAAATCTTTTTTTTTTTTTTTTTTTCTTCCAATGCTAGGGATTGAACTCAGGAGCTTGAGATTCCCAGGCAGGTGCTTATTCTACTGAGCTATCTCCCCAGCCCTTGTTCTGGTGCAACTCTGCCTGACAACATGATATAATTCTTGCATTCCATGTAATCAATTAGATAACAGCCTGCCATGGACTTTGTACTTCCCCCTTGCAAATGATATTTAAACTCAGCTCAAACCTGACTCTGAACTGGTGATTTGGAACTGATTCCCACTAGCCTGTTAGTACTAAAGCTGCCTTCCAAAATCTTTGCAGTGCAGAGGGTTTTCTTTTTGAGCCTGGGTTTTCCCACAAGTGTGTATGAATGGTCACTGCAAAATGTTATTATGTGTGACTTAATGTAGGATTTGAATCCTATTAACATGTAGGAATATTGAAGTGAAATTCTTTAGCATATCTAACATGTAAACACTGTCCAAATACATACTAACAGGGGCTTCAGGAGCCATGGGAAGAAACAGTTCAATGTATCTAAATTTAAATATGTTGCAAAGGAAGAAGGCATTCTGCCTGGCTGGGCTTTAGAACTGGAGAGGCAGCTGGCCCTCAGGGCCTTAATTTTCCTCTGGTTTGTTACTGCTCATACACAGATGCCAGTGACACATGCAGACCAGGTGCCAAGCATGGCGTCCCCAGTGCTCCAAAGTGCATCTCTCAGGAGGGCCTTTAATTAGGAAGTGCCGGGGAGCTGGGACCTCCTTCCTGAACCTGCCGGGCTCCTTGCAGCTGCCCGCGGCTGGGTCTGCTCGGCCTTGCTGCAGCCCGAAGCCAGGAGCTGGGGTGCTCATGGCTCCTCGCTGTGGCGGCTGGAGGCCAGGGTCCTGCGGGACGTCCTCACCTTGGCTTACGCATGGCCGCTTCTCCTGTGTCTGTGGGTGCCCTTCCCTCTGGGTGTGTCTACATCCTACTGTTTTCCTCTGGACACCAGGGCTGCTGGGCTAGGGGATCAGGGTTTCTTACCGCCTCCAGGAAGCCGCGGCCTGAGGTCCTGGGTGCGAGGACCTCATCATGGGAGGTGCAGCATGGACGCAGGTCATTTCTGCAGCGTCCCACACACATTGCTCTGTGCACTTGCTAGAGGAGCTCCATGATCTTTAAAAGCACTGAGATCTGTTCGACACCTCATTTGGGGGAAAGCAGCTCCGCTGCTGCGCAGCTGCCTCCGCAGCCATCTTTCCACCGACCCAGACTCCGGCCAGCCTAAGGTCTCCCCTGGCTCGCTGGGGAGTTTTCCAGGAAGCATTACGACCATGGCCTGAGGACCGTGAGCGATGGCTTAGAGCTTGTGGGGCTGGAGCATGGACATCCTGGCTACTGTAGGTACCCAGGTGGCTTTCATGCACGACAGGCTGCTGAAGCTAGCACTTCACAGAGACTCGACGGTCAGGGTCAGGTGTCCCTTCCCCCAGAGCCCGTGGCTTCTGCTGGCCCTCAGGAGCACCCTGCTTGGCCACCCTAGTCTTGAGTAGGAGGAGGGTAAGTCACTGAGACCCAGAGGACTCGGACAAATGCACAGAAGCTGTTAAACAGCAAAATTCTGCCCTTAGCACAGAGCAAGGGGTAATCCAGGAAAGTGCAAAGCTGTGCTCACGTGCAAGGCTGCGAGGCCCTTTTCCTTGCAGGATTAATCAGCTGGGAGATTACCATCCACGGCAGGAGGACACAAATATTTATAATCTGTGGTGGAACCCACCCTTCTGGGCGACTTCAGAACGCCCATGTGCCTCAAATCACCTAGCGCGTTCTCGAGCTCCCTGAAGCGTGACTGCTTCCCATTAGTGGCTGCGTGCTATTTACCTGTGTGGCCGTGGCGCCCAGCAAACTTCTGCCCATGGGACACCACCAGCGAGTGTGAGAATGGATGAGGGCACGCCCTCCAGAACGCAGGGATGGAGCTCCGGATCCCGGGGCAGGTCGGACTCTTGATGGTCGGGGCTGGAGGGCCAGAACCAGCCCTCCCCAGGCCAGAACCTGCCCTGCGTCATGGACCACGTCCAGGGCGTGTCTGGGGCTATGGTGTGGGGAGTGTCGTGCCGAATCCCAGGGCGATTTTTCTATGGCCAGGGCTTACTGAGAATTTTGTTCTGCGTTGTGTTGCCTTGTTTTGGGGGTGCTGGATAATGGAACCTGGGCCTGTGACATAGCAGGAGCTCCCCGGGGAGCCACGCCTCAGCCCAGGTCTTCACATCTCTGCAGGGTGGGGGTCACCTAAGAGGCATGAGGGACTCCAGGTGTCAGACACTGACCGGGGGCGGAAGGTGTGTGGGTGTCCCCATGTCTGGTCTGTGTGGTGCCCTGGAGCAGCAGTGGACTCAGCGTAAGCAGGTGTGGCCTGGGGTAGGTCAGGGTGGGATTGTCTCTTACCAGCCAGTCTTCCGATGGGCCTGGGAGGTGATGATTGTGTCAAGGCCACATTTTAAGTTGCTGTGCACAGCTTCATCTCCCAAATAATAGAGGTCCCAGAGTAAAAATGGCAAATGCAGCTAAAAGATACAGGGGGAGGA